>WHWC01000129.1:0-33749 GCA_019426215.1 Buddleja alternifolia | reverse complement strand
CCATGTTTTACCAAAAACAAGACGATACGGGGACATGCCAATTGGGGTTTTATAGGCGGTCCGATAAGCCCAAAGAGCATCATCCAATTTAAGAGACCAATCCTTTCTTGATGCATTGACAGTTTTTTCTAAAATACGCTTAATCTCCCTATTCGAGACCTCCACTTGCCACTAGTTTGTGGGTGGGTGTATGGGGTGGGGTCGAAATTTTATGCTTCACCCCGTACTTGGTCAATAAAGTTCAAACTGCCTGTTGCAGAAGTGGGTGCCCCCGTCACTAATGATGGCTCGGTGAGTTCCAAATCGAGTAAAAATATGCTTCTTCAGAAAACGAGTGACAACCCGAGCATCATTAGTAGGCAAGGCCACGGCTTCCACCCATTTGGAGACATAGTCTACCGCAACAAGGATATATTTATTTGAACAAGAACTAGGGAAAGGGCCCATGAAATCCACACCCCATACATCAAACAACTCACACTCTAACATGCTATTTAAGGGCGTTTCATGATGTTTAGAGATGTTCCCCATTCGTTGACAGCGATCACAAGATTTGACATAATGATGTGCATTTTTAACAAGAGTAGGCCAGAAGAAACCTGATTGGAGGATCTTAGCTACCGTTTTGGAAGGCCCAAAATGGCCACCTACCGACATATCATGACAATGAGATAGGATAGCATGCACGTCCATTTCGGGTATGCAACGTCGAATTAAGCCATCTGCACAAACTTTGAATAAAAAGGGTTCGTCCAAAGATATTGCTTTACATCAAATAGAAATTTCTTCTTTTGATGAAAAGTGATATCCGGGGAAGACGGCCCGTAACAATGTAATTGGCAAAGTTAGCATACCAAGGTGAAATTTTGTCAGAAATAGCAAGGAGGTGTTCATCCGGGAATTCCTCACGAATTGGTATCTCATCTAACGGATCATTCACTAGCTCTAATCGTGAGAGGTGGTCGGCTACTACATTTTCGGTGCCTTTCTTGTCTTTTATCTCTAAGTCAAATTCTTGGAGTAACAAAATCCACCTAAGAAGTCTTGGTTTAGCATCTTTCTTGGCAAGCAAATATTTTAAAGCCGAATGATCGGTGTAAACTATCACTTTGTTTAGCACGAGGTAAGAGTGGAATTTATCGAATGCAAAGACTATGGCGAGTAATTCTTTTTCCGTGGTGGCATAATTCAATTGTGCATCGTTAAGAGTTTTATTAGCATAGTAAATGGTTCGAAATACCTTTTCCTTCCTTTGGCCAAGGACCGCTCCAACCGCGGTGTCACTCGCATCACACATCAATTCGAATGGTAAGCTCCAATCGGGGGATGACATGATAGGGGCGGAAACTAAGCGTTCCTTCAAATCAAGAAAGGCCTGCATACAAGAAGAATTGAAATCAAAAGGTGCATCTTTAACAAGCAAATTAGACAACGGTTTCGCAATTTAGAGAAATTCAAGATGAATCGCCTATAGAAACCAGCATGCCCGAGAAAACTCCTAACAGCTTTTACCGAAGTGGGCGGGGGAAGTTTTTCAATGACCTCAATCTTGGCTTGGTCCACTTCGATCCCTTTTTGAGAGATCTTGTGGCCAAGCACAATCCCCTCCCGGACCATTAAATGGCATTTTTCCCAATTCAAAACAAGGTTGGTTTCTTCACAACGTTTAAGCACAACATTTAGATGAGCAAGACAAATATCAAAAGTTGTTCCGAAAACAGAAAAGTCATCCATAAAAATTTCAAGGAAATCTTCAACCATATCATGAAAAATAGCCATCATGCATCTTTGAAAAGTGGCCGGGACATTACACAAGCCAAATGGCATCCTTCGGCAAGCAAATGTGCCATAAGGACAAGTGAAAGTGGTTTTCTCTTGGTCCTCAGGATCTATGGCAATTTGATTATAGCCGGAGTAACCATCTAGAAAACAATAGAAATCATGCCCGGCTAATCGTTCAAGCATTTGGTCAATAAAGGGGAGGGGGAAATGATCCTTACGTGTGGCATCATTCAACTTACGATAATCTATACATACACGCCACCCACTAATTATACGAGTTGGGATAAGCTCATTATTCGCATTCTCAATTACCGTTATCCCCCTTTCTTAGGCACCACTTGGGTAGGGCTCACCCACGCACTATCAGAAATAGGATAGATTATACCTGAGTCGAGCAGTTTAATCACTTCCTTCTTACTACCTCTTGGATTTGTGGGTTTGATCTCCTTTGGGGTTGGCGTGTAGGCTTGGTGGAGTCCTCCATAAGTATTTTGTGCATACATATCGCTGGACTAATGCCTTTGATGTCCGCAAGTTTCCACCCAAAAGCCCGTTTGTGAGATCTCAACACCGTCATTAATTGCTCTTCTTGTGATCCTGAAAGAGATGAGGAAATGATCAATGGGAGTGTTTCTTCGTCGTTCAAGTACACATATTTAAGGTGGGAGGGGAGGGGTTTGAGTTCGAGAGAGGGGGGTTCTTCAATAGATGGGCGAGGTGATCCTGACAATGATCTATCAACTTTGATGAATCCTCCCGAATGAGAGGAAGATTTGTACTCCAAGCTTAGAACCCTTTCCACTAGATCATCTTTCTCCGAGTCCACTTGCATGGATTTCATAAGATTCTGTTCGAGAGAATTTTCAATTGTATTGTCCTGTAAATACTCAACAATCAAATGGTCAAATGTATCAATTCGATAACACGAGTCATGATCAATAGGATGTTTAAGGACTTTGTAAACATCAAAGGTAACTTTGTCATCGCCCACATTCAAGGTAAGCTTACCATTAGCAATGTCAATTACCGCCTTACCCGTGGCTAGGAATGGTCTCCCTAGGATTAATGGTACCTCCACATCTTCTTCCATGTCGAGTACTACGAAATCAACGGGAAAATAAAACTTGTCGACTTGGACAATAACGTCTTCGATTATCCCCTTGGGCCTCTTGATCGATCGGTCGGCTAGTTGAAGGCTCATTGAGGTCGGCTTGGGATTTCCAAGGCCTAGCTTTTTAAATAGTGAGTATGGAAGAAGATTGATGCTGGCCCCGAGTCACATAACACCTTCTTGAATGATAGGGATCCAATCGTGCATGGGATTGTGAGGCTCCGGGATCTTGGAGCTTAGTTGGCAATTTATTGAGCAATACGGCGGAGCATTCTTCCGTGAGGCACACCGTCTCATTCTCTTCCCACTTCTGCTTGTTGGAGAGTATGTCCTTGAAGAACTTCACATAATTCGGCATTTGGAGAATGGCGTCAATAAACGGAATATTAATTCTCACTTCCCGAAGGATTGCCAAAATTCGAAGAAAGCTCGGATCCATCTCTTTTTTCTTCTTTTTGTGAGCATTTGGGAAGGGGAGACGAACTTCGATAGGGGGAGAAAGCGTTGGATTAGACGGATGAAAACCCACTGAAACAGTAGGCGGCGCCTGGGCGCGTATATCGGCGCCTAGGCGCGGATCTGTTGGCGCCTGGGCGTGCATTTCTGGGCGCTCGGGCGCGGGATGCAGAACATATGCATCTTGCAGGTTTGTGGGTGGCGCCTGGGCGCGTATATTGGCGCCTAGGCGCGGATCTGTAGGCGCCTGGGCGTGCAGGTCGGGGCGCTCGGGCGCGGATGTACTGGCAGTGTCATTCTCCAATTGTTTGCCACTTCTCAAGGCTATGGCATTGCATTGGGCCTTCGGGTTCTTTTCCGTGTCGCTTGGGAGAGTCCCCGGGGCTCTACCGTTAACCGCATTAGAAAGTTGCCCTACTTGTGTTCGCAAATCCTTCATCTCCATACACATATCCTTTATCATACCCCGAAGTTCGTTGAAAGATGTATCGGACTTTTTCATGTGAGCATCTAGTTTCTCATCGATTGTGGGAGGTCGCATTTGCACTTGACTTTGACCTTGTCCATTGAAATTGCCTTGCCTCGGGGGTGGGTTATTGAAGGGTGGCCGTGGAGCTTGATAGATCCCCGGTTGATAGATCCCCGGTTGTGCGTTCTGTGCGGGGTTGGGCCTTTTTGGAAAATTCTCGGGTATATGAAAGTTCACCCGAGGTTGATTTTGATTCCCTACATAATTAACATTGCCAACCTCCGGTTCCAAGACTACTACTTCCTCTACTACTTCCTCAATACAAGCAACCTTTTTAGAGGATGAGGCCTCTTCATCGTCGGGGTAAAGCTCGTCTTCTCGGGCCAACTGTTCGACTTTGTCCCATACACTTTGACAGTCTAACCCAAGGAGATCTCCTCCCGCACCCGCGTTGAGTCTATGCCAAATACGTGACCTAACCCCATCATAGAAATGGAGTACTTGTTCATTCAACCCAAAATTATGATCGGGACATTTACGGAGCATGCCCTTATATCTAGCCCAAGCCTCGGCTAAAGATTCATTGCTCCTTTGCCTAAACCCTTTTATATTACTCCGTAGCTCATTGATTTTTGAGGGTGGAAAGAATTTATTTAAAAAGGCATCGACCAACTCACTCCATGTTGTAATAGATTGTGGAGGTAAGGATTTGTACCATGTTGTCGCCCTATCCTTCAATGAGAAATGGAAGACTCTTAGACGAATCGCATCAAGATCTCGTGGGTGATATTGAATGGTCACAAGAGCCTCATCTATGGTTTCCAAATGAGCGTGTGGTGATTCGTGCGGTTCTCCATATAAAGGATCTCCTTGCACCATATTAAAATTGTGAGCCGGAATGTGGTAGTTTGGTGTGAAGAAATTAGGCACGACTACGGGCCCTGGAATGGTATGGACCCTAGGTGGTAAGCTACCCCGAACCGACGGGAGTTGGGGAGGAGGTACCGCTTGCATGGCTTGTAGAACACCTTGTAACCACTCCCTAGTTTCCGGTGAGTTCATGTCCGGGAAATTTCCATTTGGGTTTTGGTTGAGATTATTGGCCATTTCTCTTGCTCGCCTACTAGTCCGAAGAACTCGTTCAATTTCGGGCTCCAACTCGTATAGAGGCTTGTTTGAGGAGCGAGTCATGCACCTCAAGAACCTAACAATTAAATACAAGAACAAAATTAGACTAATCACGAAAATAAAAGAAAATCAAGAAATAAACGAAAACTAAGAATTATAAAAAATGTAAACGAAAATCAAAAACTAAAATAAACAAGTCCCCGGCAACGGCGCCAAAAACTTGACACGCTAAAAGCTAACGTGCTATGATAGCAAGTGCACTAGACGTATGTAGTAATAAGTGGACAAAAAGTCCGGGTTGTCGAACCACGGAAACTTGAATTTTAGTTTATGATTAATGAAAATGGACAAAAGTAGATTGCAATAAAACGAGTAAGCTAGTGACGAACCAAAAAGAAACGAACTATAGATTAAATCTCACGTATGATAAAATGACTAAGGCACATGCTACAACCGAATCTACTCGTCAATATAGATGAGCCACTCTTCGAATTATTAGACTCCTATTGCTTTGGTGGAAATTCCTTAGATAATTATTACCCGATGTCTCGGCACATAATAATCCTATGATTAATTGATGGTTCTCTAAATATGTCTATCCGAGAATCTAATCAATAACCACGCATTAACGTTCTAGAGTTTCCCGGATAAATCCGGCTAACCGCACCCGGAAATCTTTACCTATTTCTAGGAGCAATTTCACATTAGTTTCGGATGATGTGTTGATTCATTTGAACCCTAACCTATCTTCTCTCGAATGACTAGACTAGGCAAGATAGCAAGCATATGGTGATCAAGCACATGATTGTAATAAAAGCTCAAAATCAACACACAAAGCAATATGAGAATTAATACGAAAATTCACTTCACATATATTGATTCATAAATTGGCTTTCACATGGCCTTAGTTCTACAATATTAGCCTATCATCAAGGCTTTAAGAAAATCTAATACAAACATATACATACTCATGGAAATAAACATGTAAATGCAAATAATTAAAACTCCCTCAATTGATTGATGATGGATCCTTGCTTTTGATCTTCAATCCTTAACTCCTCTCTCTTTATTCCCCCCCAAAAGTGATGAAGAATGGTGATGAATGATGATGGATGAAGAGTGATGATGGTTTTTGGTCTAAAGACCAGCTGCCTCCCCCTCTCTCCAAGAGTGCTAAGAGTGATCGGGATGTCACCTTTGATGAATCTACTGTGTTGGAAAAGGTGAATGCTGAACAGCAGGATGGTACTCCCAAACAGGTGGAGTTTGAAAAGTTTGTTGTCCCAGCAGATCAAGAAACTCTTGATCATTCTCTTACGGTAGAAGGAGATTTTGAAGAAGAGGAAGTTCAACCCCAAGAACTTCCACAGCAACTTGAATCAATTGCAACTAGTAAGCCAAAGAGGACAATCAGAAAGCCTGCTCGCTTTGATGATATGGTGGCTTGTGCATCTGCAATTGCCGCTGATGATGTTCCTACCACTTATATTGAAGCAGTCAAAGGACCAGAGAAAGATAAGTGGAGGATTGCCATGAGTGAAGAAATGCAGTCCCTTCATGAGAATAAAACATGGGAACTGGCCAGTCTCCCGAAGGGAAAGAAGGCAATTGGATGCAAATGGGTATTTGCAAAGAAAGATGGATTTCCTAGCCAAGGTGATGTTCGCTACAAAGCTAGATTGGTGGCCAAAGGTTACGCTCAGAAGGAGGGCATTGATTATAATGAGGTGTTTTCTCCAGTTGTAAAACACTCCTCCATTAGAATTTTGTTGGCTTTGGTAGCACAGTTGGATTTTGAACTAGTTCAGTTGGATGTAAAAACTGCATTTTTACATGGAGACTTGGAAGAGAAAATCTATATGACTCAGCCAGAGGGATTCAAAGTTGCTGAAAATGAAAATTTGGTTTGTAAACTTCAAAAATCGTTGTACGGATTGAAGCAATCTCAGGGGCAGTGGTACAAGCGATTTGACAAGTTTATGATGGGAATTGGGTACACAAGAAGCAAATACGATCATTGTGTGTATTTGCACAAGCTACAAGATGGATCCTTCATATTCTTCTTCTGTATGTTGATGATATGTTGATTGCCTCCCCGAGTCTAATAGAAATTGAGAAGTTGAAGACTCATTTGAAAAGGGAGTTCGAGATAAAGGATCTAGGTGAGGCGAAGAAGATTCTCGGCATGGAGATTTTCAGAGATAGAAAATTGAGGAGGCTTTGTTTGACTCAGAAACAATATCTGAGTAGGATGTTGAGGCGTTTTGGCATTGATGAAAAGTCAAAACCAGTTAGTACTCCGCTTGCTCCTCATTTTAAGCTTAGCGCCGCTTTGTCACCGAAATTTGATGCAGAACGGGAATACATGTCAAAAGTACCGTATGCAAATGATGTTGGTAGCTTGATGTATGCTATGGTGTGTACGAGGCCTGATATTTCCCAAGCAGTGGGGGTTGTGAGCAGGTATATGCATGATCCTGGAAAGGAACATTGGCAAGCTGTGAAATGGATTTTGCGATACATCCATGACACAGCTGATGTTGGTTTGATATTTGAGCGGGAACATAGTCAGTATGTAGTCGGATATTGTGATTCAGACTATGCTGGTGATTTAGATAAGCGTAGATCAACTACAGGCTACGTATTTACTCTTGCTAAAGCACCAGTCAGTTGGAAGTCTACCTTACAGTCAACTGTTGCTCTGTCTACTACGGAAGCAAATATATGGCAATTTTCAGAGGCTGTAAAGGAAGCAATTTGGCTTCAAGGGTTGCTTGGTGAACTGGGGATTGGACAAAAGTATGTGAAAATATATTGTGATAGTCAAAGTGCTATCCATTTAGCAAAGAACCAAGTTTATCATGCAAGGACGAAGCACATTAATGTTCGGCATCATTTCATAAGAGAGATACTCGAAGAAAGTGGAGTCAGAATCGAGAAGATCGATACTACTGAGAATCCTGCTGATATGTTGACAAAAGTTGTGACTGCAATCAAGTTCAAATTTTGTTTGGACTTGATCAACATTGTCAAAATTTGAAGATTGGTTTTGGTGACCCCGTTTGACGAGGAGATTGAAGATTTTGGAAATTCGCCAAGGTGGAGATTTGTTGAAGTGTGGTGAAGAAATGGCTCATTTCCTTTGATAATGAAGAGCACATTTGTCCCACATTGGAAACATATTGTAAAGGGTGGTCTCTTTCTCCTATAAAAGGAGACCACCTCTTTAGTTTAGAAACCATCCCAACATTTGCCCAAGTCTTTAAGGCATTTTGTTTTCTCTCCTCTATAGTTTGTAATATTTTCACTTTAGTCCTTTAGTGAAATATTTTGGTGGGGTCCGAGGACGTAGGCTAAATTATCCGAACCTCGTTATATTTTGGTGTTCTTTATTTTGTGTTATTCTTCAAGTAGCCATTGTTTGTTATAGTTGTAGAGTTATATTGTGCTATTAAATACGCCTAGTTAATTCTGTCGAGGAGATTGGATTTTAAGCGCGACCGTTGTGACGCCTCCAATCTTTCCTGGGAATTAAATCTAGTGTGGTTTTCTAGTACAATATTTCCCTCGCTACTTCTATATTTGGTGGAATATGACTCTGAGTTCCACAACATTCTTCACACAGAAGCACTTAAGTTTGATGTTGTGCTATTAACTGATCTTGTGCACCCGAGCGTCCTCAGAGCTGGTTCAATGAGAATAGTCTCGATACGAGAGTAAGCATGATGTGTAAAGTGTATTCCATCCCAGAAGATATATTGGTTTGGGTAACGGCAAACCGGAACTTGTGGGCTTCCACAAAATCTCTTGCTATCGTAATTGTATTTTCCTCCGGTTCCACAACAAGCTAGCAATGCTAGTTCCCCGTTTGGGCCTGTTACAATTTACAAGCACAAGAATTAATATAGTTTCTTCAAGATGTAAACACAAAATAAATAAGAATGAACACATACCATAAGATGCATCACGAATAACTTCTAGTGTACCATCATAAATTGCTCCATAATTTATAATGATATTAGGGAATTCCAGATTGAGATCTCTGATGGCTTGTTGTAGATAATCGTTTTTTGACACGATAAGATCATTCACAGACTTCAAGCAGCCTAATTCGTCGTAATCTCTGGAGTTATTACTATGCAACGCAGTTAAAATGTATGGGAAACATCCAAGGGGAGCATTTCCTGGAATTATCAATCGTGTAGCGCCCATCCTAATCAGTTCCTGTGTTATTGAATATAATTAGCTATTATTGAATCATTTTAATAGTATATTAACGAATGAGATGTAAAGAGTAAAAATAAATATTATTTGAATATTTAGAATAAATTTGGACATAGGTACTTACTCTTGCAACTCTGATTTGAGCACGTGTTATTAGGGGCACATAAGTTTGTACTTCTTCAATTGATTTGCCTTGGGTCAATGCATAGCCGATGTCGTTGGCCTCAATATCGCCCAGAAATAAAAAAGAGTTTTCCATTCTTGTGGCTCGTTCTGATATAAAAGAAATCGAACATCAGTAATTAAAGGTTCAATGTCATTTATATTTAGAAAGACGGAGGTGTATACTCATTAAATAAGTGTACTTAATTGTTAAATCATAACAAACCTTTTGCTGATGGGAAATTGGAATTCAAATAACTTTTAAACCATCTTAGTTGAGCACTAAGGGGAACAGCAGCATAAGGTGGAATCTTAATGCCCCTCGATTTGAAAAAGTTAATGTCAAGCACCGGGCTTCTGGCAACTGAAAAGATAACTCCATCGTAGTTTTCAGAAGCATTCATATTCAAATAAGGTGCAAGATGTGGCAGGCCGAAATCAGTAGCTGCAAGTCATAGAGACACACATATATACATCAATGAATTGAATGTCATGAGTATTGCTCTTCTGAAATGATGAAGCCTACGTATTCTTATATACATACCTGCAAAGTCGAAGTCATTGAGGCCATCAGACCAACGACCAGTGGGCCAACCGGGGGAAGATCTACCGTAAGGCAAACGTGCGGCTGGATTTGGAGTTCGGAAAGGGACATGAATTGAGTTACCAACATCAGTGAACCCATCTCCAAAATGGTATAAATACTGAAACGAGCAATTGACATGTTGAATATGTTGGGATGAAGCTGCACTAGCTAGAATTAACAGGCAAAAGCATATGATCATATCTTGGCCCTTCATGCTTGTTAGTAATTTCAGTACGGTTTGCAATTGTGATATTAATTGATTAAGTCAAAACCTGTGAGAGAGAGAGAGAGAGAAATGATTGAGATATCCTAGAAAGAATATGGTAATTAAGAAGATTGCAATGGTGGAGTGGTAAGCTCTAAGAGCCGGTTTATATATATATATATATATATATATATATATATATATAGGTATTGGTGGGGATGGAGATGGCGCCCAAGTCTTATTCAACTTACATTTATATCAGCGTGGACTTCATCAAACATTAATGGTTTAACTTTGAATTTGAAATATTCAAACGCTGCCTTGACCTGCTATATATTGTCAATTGTATGGAATGTTTTCTGTCAATTATGTGCTTCAACTGAAACACACGGTAATCTTATTGCTAATTAGTATATTTAAAATCATTGAACAAGCAGCCATGGAGATCTATGGTTTTGCTTAGTTCTCATGCATTATAGCTTAGCCATTATATATATATATAGGGATAATTACATTGGGTACCGTGACGTCTATTATTTAATTATAAAAAATATTCTCTAGTTCAATATATTACATCTAACATCCCCTTGTTTTATTTAGTGATGTAAGGTTGGACGAAAAATGTGAATTGGCCTAAATGCCCCACACAGAATAACTTTAAAAAAAAACACAAAAGATTTAAAAAAATACTAAGGCGTAAATGATTTTTTTTGCCCCTTTCACCTCTAACCTTTTCAGCCAGGCCCACAAATGGGAGGGGCCCAAAAGACCCGGTTAAAGCGGGTTGGTACCAACCCGTATTTGGCCCAAGACCCTAAATGTTTATAAATGTTTTGCTGCAGTTTTTAACAACTAGGTTCTCATAATCACACTTCAGGCCAAGGGTTCGAACCCCCTTGACCTCATTTGAATTTATTTTGTAAATTAAAAAACTTACATTTACACACCTATACTTTACAAACATTATGAAAAACACCAAAAGGGTACAGGTGTCTGAGAAAATAGGATTTCCATGTTCAAAAAAAATCCCCGCAAAAATAGGGTTATTTCGGAAGCTTACAATCTTTTTTTTCGGCGCCATACAGAAATCCTAATGAGAAGGTGCCGGTTATTGGACGGAATGAAAATAGGGGAAGTTAGAAGTAATTTATTAAACTAAATGGTATTTTTTTGTAATTAGACAATACCTCAGTCGTACCCAGTGTATATAGATAGATAGATTAAAAGTCTATTTTGTGTTTTTTAAGTTCTGTAGCACTTGTTGTTTTTGCTTTTATTTTTTAATCATAGAAAAAAAAAATATTTATTTAGAGACAATAAACTATTTTAATTAATCGACTAAAGTTCTAATAAAATAATGGATTATAAGTATGTTCAATGAATTGACTTCAAATTCCAAAGGTGATTTAAAAGAAATGGAGAAGAATGAGTCAATTTTGAAATTTATAATGTATTTTTCAGTTCTAATGAGACCTGTAATATATAGCATCCCGAAATTGATCCAACATGAAAAAGCGTAGAGAGAAAAAGCTTCATTAGAAAGAACGTCAGCAAGCCCTTCATTAGAAATAAATACTATATAATTAGTTGAACAGCTACGATAGAATTTGGGAGAAACAATCAAATATATAATTAATTAAATACTATAAAAGTTCGAAAGTTACATTAGAAGTTGGACGAAAAAAAAGGGTGTTTTAATTCAATCTTTCCATACACCACAATTGGAACAAACACTCTATAACATTTACACCCCGTCATTTATTATGTAATTACCAAAACTCTTTTACTTTTGGTAAATTACCAACACACTCCTTATTGGGGTAAAATTGTAATATATTTATACTGACAGGGGCGAAATTGTAATCTGACAAAGGGTGAGATTGTAATCATTTTTTACTGACAGGGGAAGTTATAGTAATTTACCAAGTGTGCATGTAATTATCCCTTAATTTATTCGAATTTATTTATATCTGGCTGCTTTTCCTTAATTTGAAGCATGCCTTAAATCTTAATTGATAGTTTTTCATATTATTTGCTACTCTTTCCTGAAATTCAATTACAACTACGAAGTCAACGATGCTACGTCTTTAAACGTAAAATTCCACTCATGTTTTAATATTCATAGAAGCTTCATTGGCGAAACTCCAAAAGTCGTCGCGGTGGCAAAATTAGTCACGTAAATTGTGACATTAACCATTTAAAAACAATTTTATTATTATTAGTAGTAGTAGTAATTACGGACACCGGAAATAAAAAGAATAGCTGGAAAGAGGCATGTTTTGGTGATAGTCCAATTTGGTGATTTTTTTAATTTGGGGAATAAACATAGCATAGGATGTGCAATTGAGGGCCAAAATGCTCTCCAGCACTAATTTGGAGGACTGAAACTGTTACTTTCTCTTAATTTACTGAACTAAAATTCCAATTCACCTAGTACAAGGTTGTAATTTAGTATCAGTAGGTTATGATAGGTGGCATTCCTCTAAACCCTAGTCTCTTTTTTCTTCTATTTTTCTCCACCGGCGATGGCTTGGTGAAGCAGTCATCTACTTCACCACTGTTACAACTATTGTCAGCAGGTTGGGTTGGAGCACATTTCTTCAAGTTGTACATCACATCTTCAAATCTAACGAGACAGATATGGACCTAAAACGATAGAGACAGATCTAACGAGATGAAAACGGGTGATATATAAGTTTTTACATAGCGTTTTAGATCTCTCTCGTGTGAGAGTTTACTTTCTCTTTCGAATGAGAATTTCATCTCTTCTTGAATAGGAGTTGCACAAGAATTTTCTTGTGTTTGTTTGTAAGTTCTTAAGATTTGTTATTTCCAATAACTTGATAATTGGTGTTTCAGATGTTCTTACTACATCGTTTGAGTCAATATAAATTGTATTATTCCAAGCGTTGTAAACTTGAATAAATTATAAGACCGATTTTTCTTAAAAAAAAAAAAAAAAAATTAGTCCCAACCTTCCCTTCAAGATTGAAAATTTCCAAATTAAAAAGGGCATGTGCTCGCCACATGCAAATATTCAATCAACTTTTCAATTTCCGACAAAATTTGTCCTCAATTGTCGAAAATTGGATAATTCGTGTTGCCAGAGTTTACGCAATCCACCGACCTATATTGTTATAAGACGAATTTCGCAGTTTTGCCATTATTCATTCATATCAAGTAGCAATGAACAAGCAATGAGTAAAAGGAACAAGATAATAGAGAAATGGACTACTCCATATAGTACTTGCTTCAAATGGAAATTCAATTTTATTTTGTATATGTCTCGAGGGCCATTAAAATGGCTTCATTTTAGAGTAATACAGTGGAAATAGAACAGTACTTTTACAGTAACAATAAATTAAGATAAACGCAAGGCCGGTGCTGAAAACAAAAGCCTCGCCTTAGGGGGGAACCACGTTTTAATGTATCAGTAGTTTTGCGACCAGTTGGCGTCACTTCCGACTCTAGGCATTCCCGTTTTACCCTTTTTCGACTCTGAATCCACCTTAAAGGTTAAACCACACACTTCACCTGAGCTGTCTACTCTTGGCACAGCCTTCAACTCGTTAATTGGGTGCTCGTAACTTCGTAGACCTCCAGAAGATGTGAAGAAGCATCCTGAACGAAGACAGAATTAAAAAAGGAATTTATAATATGCAAGTTAAGATTAATGAATCTTGACAGAGAAGGAGAAGGGCAAAAAGGACAATTTGGTGCTGTTCCGGACGGTTAAATTGTGATAAAAAAAATCTCTTAGGTCTGCAATGATACAAATGCATGAAATAAAATGCACGGGAGCATTTCAGATCGTCTATTTCATTTTTTGTGTTTTAATTATGTACACATTTGAGATCCATGCTGACTTTATGTACAAGGAAATGAGATAACTAGACCTAAGGAGGAAATATGTAGTCCGTATGCATTTTTAAAGTAGATGCAATATGAATTACCGAATTGGAATTAGAGGATTCGCAATGGCATGGAAGTATATTTGAGATATATGAAGAACATGATTTAAGAATCAGGGATTATTACAGGCAAAACCTCCTCACTGATTGTGTAATTACCAATAGTCTCCTGAGATTTTGCAAATTACTGACACACCCTGAGGTGAAACAGAAATAGAAGGTGAAACTGTAATCTGACAGGGTAAAATTGTAATTTGCGATAAGGGAGGTTATAGTAATTTCTCAAACCTCGAGGTGTTTTTCATAATTAGGGTCTCACGAGAGAGGTATATAATGTAATTTACCCTAAGAATTAAGATAAAGTGTTGCAAGGTTATGCCTCTTATGGTGTAGCCAAGTCTACGAGCCTTCGATATTCTCTCAATATTCCCGTTTTCATCATTCCAATATCCAATTTCACGAAACTCAAAAGCATGTCATACACGTCAACCGTAATACAACTCCACAGCCAACAACCATTTAAGAGATGTACATGAATACACACGGAAAGAAAGGGATGTAACATTTAAACTTATGAAGACAATACCTTTTGGAAATGGAGCAAAAGATTTCCCGCAACCTTGTTTCACAACCTCTCCGTCATCAGAAAGAACAAGATGACCTTCAGCATCGGTTCCCCAAAAGAAAGGTACACTCCCATCAGCATCCTGTACCACAAATATATATATATATATAAATAAATAAAATAAGAGAGCCATAAATCAAACCAAAATTATAATGTTTAGCGGGATTCAAGAAACTACTAACGGAAGCAATAAATGTAGCTTTTGAAGCACTGTCGAAGAGAATGAATGCAAATTTCCCTTGAATACCCCTCACGACTTGATCAGCTGGATAAGGACCTCTGTCCCTCAATGTCCTGTACGCCTCAATAACAATGATTACTTCATTCGCTGTCTTGTTCAACCCATACTGCTGCTTAAGAAGTGCGATATTTTCAATGTGGCCCTCAAACAAGCAGAATATGTCATCCACGACTGCAAATAGTCTGAAAAGATGGCAAAGTTGATTAGAGATGTCTAATTGCAAATGAATTAAAGACGTGCTGGAAGTGTTGAATGTAAGTGAAAGCCATTCCTAAAGAACAAAGGGTATTCGAATTGTAACAAGTCTAAACACTAAAACTATATGACTAGACCGAAAGAAACACGAGCAAATAAAGTTGAACTGCAGGGGTAAATCTGTAGTGATCAGGAGCAACATTTTTAAACTCCCGGTCCATTAATTACCAGAAGATTCAAGAGTGGTGGTTTTTCATCAACCATTACCCCCTCCATCCAACAGTGTTCAGCGGACCTAGATTACATGAACTATAGGCGGCTCTTTCCAGTTGAATGTAATATGGTACAATATAGACCCATAATGTAATAGAAATCGGCTATCAATGGCATTAGCGTTACAAATACTATATGCAGAATCTTTTCAACTTGGATTGAAAAGATAACTAGGACAATGATAGAATGGCTGCACTGCCAAAGAGATACTCCATCATTATCATGATCCCAATTCTGTAGTTAAAAACATAAACTAAACGATAACTATGGTCAAGTACTTACAAATGAATCCGTTAAACAAAACTCCAACAGAAAACGATAGAACACCACAAATTAATCAAGAAATTGATGAACCTCACACAAGGGTTTCTCACAAAAACCGCTAAAAACTTAACAATCGTAACAATATATGTATTCGAACTCTTGTAGGCCCACCGTACACATATATCCGGGGTTACGGTCTTGAGCCTTCTAATAATCCCTTCAATTCAAATGAGATTTCAAGATTAAGATCCCAATAAGATGATCATCCACAAGAACACTTACTAGCACACACATTTTGCCATTTATAATAATACACTACAAGAGATAATGAAATTGAAATGCTACAGATCTACCTAAAGTCTCCGTTTCATATGAACAAGAAATGAGCACCCCACCCCACACACACACATATAGATAGATATATTTACAGAAGCATATCACTAAGCCTCTATCCACCAAAATCAACTTGACTACTCACACACCGGACGGAGGACGCCCTTACATGAGGTATTATCCGCTTTGGCCGGAGTCTCACGGGTTTGTTCTTATAAAACGCCTCGCTAGGGAGAGGGAAGCTTGGGGCATATAAGCCTCCCAACACTCTCGTCTTTGTCCAACGTGGGACAATAGTTACGTACACATCACAAGCCCCTCAAGAGGCTTGAGTAGGGCACATGGCCTTGCTAAGGGGAGGGGAGCTTGGGGCTTATAAGCCTCTCACGCCCTCCTCCGTGTCCATCATTCGATGTGAGAAGTAGTTATATACACATCATCATGTATATATATATATATATATGTAAATGTATTACATAATCATATAACTAAGCCTCTATCAACCAAAAACAACTCAACAACATTTAGATCAGATCAAGCAAAAAAGAACACAAAAAACACAAAAGAAAGAAAAGTGTGTATAATAATAATAATAATAATAATAATACCTAGGAAGAAGAGGGTTCTGTCTATGAGAAGAATAGGACATGAATCCAGAAGAAGCGAGGTTGATGACGATGGAGCCCGGGTGTACGGACGAGAAATGGGCGGCCAAGATTCCATCTTTCACTGCGGTAACACATTCATTGTGTGGGCTCTGCTGTAGAGCATCCGGGCTCTTAGCCACCGATTTGTCGAAAACAGCCAACATTTTTTCTCCGATGTAACGAATTAAATTGGATGGTTTTATTGACTTTGTATTTTTCTTTTGATTTCAGTTGATGCAGATCGGAAGAAGAGAAGTGTGATCCAAAGATGGTTTAAAAAAAGAAAACGTTTCGAGGAGTGGATATAAGAAGTTGACGAAAATGCCCTTGTTTGTGGAATATTTTGGGGATAAAAAGTAATAACAATTTATTAATGATGGCATGTTCAGTATACGAAAATGCGAAATATACCACCGATTTTATATCAGGTTGAAAGATGGGTCAAATTACTCTAGATCGTTTGTTAAATTTCATTTGAACTTGACTCGTTTGTTACTCTAGGTCAAAATTACTCTAGGTCAAATTACCTCGGGTTGCTATATATACCATCGGTTTTATATAGGGTTGAAAGACGGGTCAAATTACTCTAGATCATTTGTTAAATCTCGTTTCAGCTCGGCTCGTTAACATACCAAACCAGATTTCAGTTTGAACAACTTTTTGTGTATTCGATACGTTTGAAATTTGGCTCGAACTCGACTCGATAGTAAAAAAAATGATAAAATATGTGCAAAACTTCAAACTACCCAAAATCAACTCATTTTCTGCTCGATTAAAATGCATTTGGGTTCGCCTCGATTAACAATCAAACTAAGTTTGGAAATAATTCAAACTAGTCTAAACAACAACTTGTTCGACTCCACCCGTTTTCAGCTAGTTTTATATCATCGTTTTTTCATGTCCCTCTTGATTTAGAAAGTAATTATATGATAAATTCATCAGAGTCAATTAATCACACTAATTTCTTGCCGAAAGTAGGAGAGATGAAAAAATAATAATTCAAAAACGAAGGCATGTAGCATTTGTATATTTCATAAAATAGTTTAATGATAGATCGACTTGAATTATTTAGCTTTCTATTTTAATGTCGGGATTTTAAGCCTGGTTGGGACTTACAACTCGTCATTTTTATATGGATTAGTCATAGATAGAGTGGTGATGGTCCAATTACAATGTTGGCTTAATGAATTCACTGGAGATTAGAGTTTATTTTCAAGTGTATTGATGTAAAAATCAAATTGGGAGACGTGTTTTAAGTAGCATTGGCTTATTTTCTGTTGTGTAGTGCGGTGGCCAAATCAGACAATACACTTTGCGAATTTTAGTAAAACAATGACTATATGTTGATTATGAAGAACAAATTCCAAAAAGTATTATAAAAACTACATGTATCTCTAGAAATTAGTCTTTTTAGTCCTTGAATCACCACGCGCAATCCTTTTTAAGATAAATCTAGTTATTAACAAGAGTTTTTTAATTTGTTCAAAAACCAATGAAGCAAATCCAATTAATTTGTTTGTACAAGAGTCTTTATTCGATAACAATTTGAACTCAATCAAACCGAATTGTTCTAGTTTAAAAAATAATTCAAATTTATCTCTAATTCAAATATCATATAAGGGTATTATTGTAATTCTATAATTATAACCCATGTGCCCACTATGCAAATTTGACAAAAAGAGTAGGACCTTATCCAATTGACACTGATGGCGTGGCAACAACTAAGGACACGTTCAGGACAATAATTTACATTATTGGATAAAAGTAAATAAAATAATGATATAATACTATAATCTAATCTTTGGATAGATTAAGACAAAAGTTGAGATGTTTAGGCCACGGGATTGGGGACAATGACGCGTCTCAATTCATGTTTTGTATTTTACCAATGAGTCCAAAACTTTTCTAGATTTAAGATTTGCACCTCGACGATGACGAGAGGGCTGAAAAGTAAATCTAACTAGTCACTACTCGATTTGATATCAATTGTTAGAAACTTATTTGAGTTGGAGAGTTCAACATAACAAATCAAGTTTGGATACGTTTTTTTATTTTTAAAGGGGTTTTAATGTTCAATTTTGATCGGGCTTGATTAATTTAACAATTACAAAATGTGTACAAAATAATTAAACCACTCTGACTCCATCTTTTGAATTTGATTTAATTGTTAATTAAATCAAACTAGTTCGTATTCATAGTTTTTAAAACTATTTTAATATTAGGTTGTTTGACTCAAAATTGATTGTTTACACTTGTTTACACTTCTACTCATTGTTAAGCGATCGGACTCTAAGCCCAACAAGTGACCGTTAGAGAACTTCTGAGGCTCAATTACATGGTACCATAACAATGAAGTGATTGCCTATTTTTTTTAATTCTAAATCCAACATAAGTAAATCTATACTTCAAGGAACAATAGTTGTTGGATCAATCCGAAACAAATTTATAATTCCGAGTCATTGATAAGTATTTATATATTATTAAGAATTGAAGATGAGTTTAGAGAACTGCCTTTAACGTGACAAACTGTTTTTTGATGAGGTGATATATCTTTTTAGATGAATCGAGTGTTCATGCACCATGTAATTGTTATAATGTCACCTCATATATTTTGATATTGATATAGCTTAATAACAATCAAATGGTCCATAAAATTCCGTATAGGTAAGTTTTTTCTTATCGTTTTTTCATTATTTCTTTTCAAACCCATTAAATTTTAGGGAAAATAACTAGAAGAACCCTAAATTACATTTTTATATCCAAATGAGTCCATGATAAAAAATTTCAATCCACAAAATCAATTCCACCAACTTTCCATTCCAAAAAACCCAAGATTTAGGGTTAATAAGTTTATGGACTCAATTGCCTTAAGCAGCTAAAAATTTAATCATTTGTAATTTTGTATAGAGATTTATTTATTTAGAAATTTTCTATTGATAATTAACTAAATATAATTTTAAGATTTTTAATCTTCTTAAAAATGTTTAAAAAAATATATTTTTTAGATAATTATCATAGTAAAATAAATTATATAAAAATATTTAAAATACTTAATACTAAAAATAAAAATATGTACTATTCAACTAATCAATTTGAAATTTTAAAACAAAAAAAAATTGATAAAAAAAGATCATTTGATCAATTCTTAAATTAATGAATGAAAAGTAGTTTAGTCAAAAATAATTCTTAATCTTGACTTTTGGATTTTTTTTTTGAATGAAAAATTTATAGGGTGAGTTTTTGAAATTAAATAATATTTTCATGAATTTTTTAGATATAAAAATTTATTTTGGGGGTGCTTTAGTAATTTTTCCTAAATTTTATTTCCTTTCTCTATTTTTTTTGCGATTAATTTTGTTTTTTCTTCTCTCTCTTTTTTTCCTTTATATTGAAATTTGAAACTCAACTAATTTTAATTCAAAAATTTTTGTTAGGAATTTCATGTTAGAAGTTTTGATGATGACAATTAAGTTTTTGTTAGACCCCAAAAAAAAAGTTGTAAGTTTATTTTCGTAGAAAACTTGTATAGGCTTTGAAGCGTTAGACTTGTAATAGATTTATTAGGCTTTGTTATCTTACTTTAGAGTGTTAGGCAAAATAGTCTTAGGCTGAGCGTCTGATGATTTCTGAGTGAGTTTATCAGTGGTAAAGTTCGAAGACTCAAGCGCCTGATCTCAGAAGACAGATACAGTCTCCAAGCGTCCACTTTGGCCAGCTATATCAAGCGTTACCTTATGGGACAGAAGTGATTTCACCTGAATTTACTTCTAAGTCCAGAAGGAGTTTAATGCAAATATTCTCAAAGCATTAAATACCAACGGGTATTAATTTCAAATGCATTAAATGTTGATAAGAGCATTTAATATGATAAGTAATGTCAGACGTACGGAGAAGCCACCCTATTGGACTGTCAACTATCTCAGACTGCAGCACCAACTTTCGTGCAGCAGATTTTCAGGAAAAAGGACAAAAGCTGTTCACTCGCGAAAGTGAGAGACACGCGCCAGTGCATGTGTCAAACGGACACTTTCTCCAAGAATACCTATAAATAGGACTTCAACAACAAACAAAAAAAAAAGGAACAATTTTATCAAAGCCAAATTGCTGTTGCATTAAAATCTCATTCCTTAAACTCTCAGAAAAGCCAGAAAATTCAAGAAACATCCTACTTGCTTTTCTTATATTTCTGAGACAGTCAACAAATATCTCAAACATTCTTTTTGAAGAAACCAGATTCCTACTGAGATATTACCAAGTTGTTTGAACTTCATCAAAATCAAACAAACCTTTTAGAAAATCCCATCCAAGCCTCGCGATCTGTGTGAAGTCGAAGTTGGATACTTGCATCATTTCTGGGTGAAAGAAGCAAGAGGGTTGAAGTGATTTGAAGCAGAAATCTGTGTGATCAAGGAGCTCAAGTCATCGACATCCATCTCTCCCTAAGTTGTAGAAGATTCTGTGTGATTCTTTGAGAATCATTTTAGTGGATTGCCTCCAAGTGCAAAGGAGAAGAAGAACGTAGTTGGGATTACACCACCCAACGAACCTTACAAATATTGTGTTATTTACTTTTCAGTCATTTCATTCATCTATCATATCATTGCATAAGTAAAACACAATCAAAAGCTAAGCACCTAAGAAACATCTTGTGACGCTAAAACTTTCAAAGAGAAGACTCCAAAATCATTCCGCTGTGCTAACCCTGATTAAAAGAACTGAGCGCTTAACCTACAAGGTCAAAGTATTCAATTCCTGAAGTCTAAGTTAACTTTATAAAACAGTCTTCATTAGACGCTTCACAAAGTCTCAAATATCTTATGTGAACGCTAAAGTGAAGCGTTAGACACTTCAAGCGCCTATCATTTCAAGCGTCCAAATACGTTTAATACGAAATCTTTTTGAAGTCGAAAAAGACTAAAGGGTCTATTCAACACCCCCCCCCCCCCCTTCTAGACCCTTTCATATGCCACTTGGGACCAACAAGTGGTATCAGAGCGGTTAATTTTGAAATTTTAAAATTTCCAAGCATAACTGCTTGTTTAGATCCTTTTCTTTCAAAATCTAGTTGCTTTTTAAAGCTTAGATATGGCATTTGCTAAAGTTCCCAAATTGACAGAATCAAATTTTGACACATGGAAAGTCAAAGCATTTACGTATTTATGTTCATGCGATGATGACATGTGCGATATTATTTCAGATGGGCCAATCAAAATATACAAAGTTATCACAAGAGCGCCTGGAGCCACAGAAGAAACCCCTGATGGTTACGTTGAAAAACCAAAACAAGAATGGTCTCCAGATGAGCGTCGAAGAGCTAACTTGGACAATGTTGGTCGCAACGCTCTGTATACGGCTATTGGTGATAATGATAACTTATTCAATAAAATCAAATCTTGCAAAACGACTAAAGAAATATGGGATAAGCTGGCTACAATCTGTGGTGGTTCAGCTCAAATCAAAGAAAACAAACTTTCCATTGCTAAGGAAAAGTTTAACGGATTTAAGATGCTACCCAATGAAACGCTAGAGCAATTGGATATAAGATTCACAGCTCTTGTTACAGAACTTACGTCGTTGGGAATGGACTTACAGAATCGAGAAATGGTGGTTAAGATCTTTAGAAGTCTACCAAGTAAATTCTTGATGAAGACAACAGCTATGAGAGAATCAAACATGCTGGATCTCTTAACTCCAGAAGACGCCTTTTCAGAGCTAAAAGCTTTTGAGTTCGAGTTGAACTCTGCTAGTGACATTGTGAGTAATCCAGTGATTGAATCTGGAGCGCTCATTGCATCAATCAAAGGCAAATCGGGTAACAAAGGAAAGAATTCGGACATTAATGAGGAAGAAGAGTTGGCTTTGCTGAATAGATTCAGGAAGTTCTTGAGATATGAAAAGAAAGGAAAAGGTCCTAATAATCAAGGACAAAGTTCATATCAAGCGCCTTCTCCCATACAACAACAGTTTCAAGCGCCTCAATATTCTGTTCCTTTACCTCAAGCGCCTGCTCAATATCAAGCGTCTACTCAAAGTCTCCCAGCTCCAGTGGTTTCAAAACCACACACTGCAAGGCTAACAAGTGAACAAAAAATGAAAACCAATCTTTGTTATAATTACAGGAAACCGGGGCACTACCAGGTAAATTGTCCCTATCCAAATGTATCCAAGCCCTCAAGGCAGGATTACTTGGATAGAAACCAATTCAGGAGCAACCTTCGACAACAAGGTTTGCTTGCGGAATCAGAACCAGCATCAGCACCTGAAGATTTAGAATCATCAGACGAAAGTAGTGATGATGATGAGCCGATAGATGACTCAGCGCTCATATGTCTCATGGCCAGAGATGATGAAGCGTCCCCTGAGGTAATCAATGAATTATCAATTCCTCTTTCTTATGATAAATTACTTGACAAAGTCAAAGAATATTACAATGAATGTCAAGAAGCTGCCAAAATATATCAAAATGATCTCGCTATTATTTCATCACTCACAAACGATAAAGTAACGCTCAGAGCAGAGTTGCAAATTCAGCAACAGTGCATTGAGAAAAACCAATCGCTTGAGAGTGAAGTTATTCAATTGAAAGGTGATCTTGATATAATAGTCAAGAGAGAAGCTGATCTGATGGCTAGACTTGCCAAGTCAGAACAGCTCATCTCATCGTTGTCCAAAGCATCCAGAAAGCTCGACAATGTGACTAAAATAACAAGGTTGTTTGGAGAAAAGACCGGTTTAGGATGCAATGAATTCGGTAAACAACCAAACAAACCTAATGTTACGGCAAACAACAAAGGAAAGGGTGTTTTCTTTGTTGAGAAAGGTTCACAAGGTCAAACTCAAAATGAACGAAGGGACAATGGTAAGAGGCCAAATGAGAAAGTCAAAACTAACTCAGACAAGGGTAAGGCTAAAGCAAATGATCCACAAAGACAGACTCATCCAAACGCTCAAAAAGCTAAGGATAAATCTAGTCACTGTGAATCAAGCGCTAAGCGTCTAACACCAAACGTGCAACCCAAGCCAGAGCCAAAGAAATACCAGCGTCGATATCCAAGACAGTCAAGATCATATTATCGATACTATGATAATTATGATTATGACTATTATTATAATCGTGGATATTATTATACATCCAAAAATTACACACAGCACAAGGTGAAACCCAAAAAGGCCAATATTCCTACTATGAAGACAAGGCAAATTTGGGTTCCTAAAGTTCTACTTAACACTAACAAGGATACTAATGTTGAAGGACCCAAGCAACAATGGGTACCTAAACAGAAATAGAACTTCCCTTTTGATTGCAGGTACCTAGAGCTAAAGTCAATACATCTGTTTGGTATTTTGATAGTGGATCGTCAAGGCACATGACAGGTTCCAAAGATCTTCTGATCAACTATCAAGCTGCCAATGGTCCTCAGGTTGTATTTGGTGATAACTCCAAAGGTAAAACCAAAGGTATAGGTACTGTGCATAGGGGGAACATCATGATAAGTGATGTTTATTTTGTTGAGGGTCTAAAGCACAATTTATTAAGCATAAGTCAATTCTGCGATAAAGGCTTTGAAGTCATATTCTCAAGTGACTATTGCTATATAAACGACGCTAAAACTAAATCTACTAAACTAAAAGGAAAAAGGAATAACAACGTATATTTGGTAGATTGGGGTTCAACACTTGATAACAACCCAACATGCTTTGTTGCTAAAAATGAATCTAAAATGGGTTGGTTATGGCATAGAAAAATGAATCACCTCAACTTTAAGACAATCTCTCAGCTTATAAGTCAAAATCTTGTAGAGGGATTGCCAAATGGACCATTTCATAAGGATCGCCTCTGTGACGCTTGTCAAATGGGTAAACAAGTTAAATCATCTTTCAAGAGAAAACCTCATCTATCTACTTCTAGAATACTTGAACTACTTCACATGGATTTGTTTGGACCTGTTCAAACAATCAGTGTAAGCGGTAAAAAGTATACTTTAGTGGTAGTAGACGATTTCTCTAGATTTACTTGGGTGGAATTTCTTTCATCCAAAAATGAAACATGTGACAAGTTAACAGCGCTTATTCGGCAACTTCAAACATTGAAAAATCTTAAGGTTGCAAGAATAAGAAGCGATCACGGTACTGAGTTTACTAACAAGGTTGTTGAGAAGTTTTGTGCAGAAAATGGAATACATCATGAGTATTCAGCTCCCAGAACTCCCCAACAAAATGGTGTTGCTGAGCGCCGGAACCGAACGCTTAAGGAAGCCGCCAGGACTATGTTAGCTGAATCCAAGCTTGCTCCTAGATTTTGGGCCGAAGCGATCAACACTGCTTGTTACACTCAAATCGATGCATGATCAACAAACAGCATGGAAAAACTCCATATGAACTGTGGAAGGGACGTAAGCCAAATATTTCATACTTTCACGTCTTTGGTTCTAAATGTTTTATCCATAATAATGGATCCCAAAGCCTAAAGACTTTTGATCCTAAAGCGGATGAAGGAATCTTTCTAGGCTACGCCAAAAATGGAAAGAATTTTCGCATTCTCAATAAGATCAAATCGAAGGTTGAGGAATCTATTCATGTTGTGTTTGATGATGCTAACCAAGAGCCGAGTAAGGTAAATGTAAATGATGTAGGAGTTGAAGATCTATGTCATCAAGCGTCCAAAATTACTATTGATGAAGATACTGACGATGATGATGAGATCTCAGTGCCTCCTCCTAAGAATACTCGTGAAATCAATCTAAATTATCATGTAAGAAATACGGATGATCATGAAGAGAATGATCATCAAGAGCAAAGAAGGAATCGTGAACTTGAAGCGCCAACGCAGGAGAATGGTCAAGCGAATGATTCTCAAGCGCCTGTCCATTCTCAAAACCCCTTCCAAACAGATAGACTATGGTTACGTGACCATCCACCTGAGCAAATCATTGGAGATATTGAAGCACCAGTTAGAACTAGAGCCGCTACATTTAATGAGGCTATGTTCGCAAGCTTCTATCTCAAATGGAACCTAAGAAAGTGGATGAAGCGTTAAGTGATCCAAGTTGGATTGAAGCTATGCAAGAAGAGCTCAATCAGTTTGAGCGAAATAAAGTTTGGATGCTAGTACCAAGACCAACTCATCAAGGAGTTATTGGAACTAGATGGGTATATAGAAACAAGATGGATGAAGACGGCATTGTTGTAAGAAACAAGGCCAGACTCGTAGCTCAAGGATACTGCCAAGAGGAGGGCATTGACTTTGATGAGACTTACGCTCCTGTTGCTCGTCTTGAAGCAATCCGCATGTTTCTAGCGTACGCAGCGTTTAACAAGTTTACAGTATTTCAAATGGACGTAAAGAGTGCCTTCCTGAATGGTAAACTCCAAGAAGAAGTGTATGTGGAGCAACCACCAGGATTCATCAACAATCATGGTAAGGGTATGGTTTACAAGCTAGAAAAAGCACTTTATGGGCTTAAGCAAGCACCTCGAGCATGGTATGACACTCTCTCTATCTTTCTTATTGGTAAAGGTTTTTCAAAAGGCAGCGTTGACACAACGTTATTTAAAATTACCAATGATGAAGATATTCTCTTAGTTCAAATTTACGTTGATGACATTATATTTGGTTCTACTAATAAGCGTCTGTGTGAGAAATTTTCGAAAATGATGCAAGAACAATTTGAAATGAGCATGATGGGTGAATTAACTTTCTTCTTAGGACTACAAGTTAAACAACTCCCTAATGGCATATTTATCAACCAAGCTAAATATACACGAGATATGATTAAGAAATTTGGTATGGAAAATGCATCATATTCAAAAATTCCAATGAGCCAAACGCTTAAGTTAGATAAAGATGAAAGTGGAAAGAAAGTTGATATCACTAATTATAGAGGTATCATAGGATCACTTCTTTATCTCACTGCCAGTAGACCTGATATTATGTTTTCGTATGTATGTGTGCACGATTCCAAGCTGATCCTAAAGAGTCACACTTGACTGCTGCCAAGAAAATCCTTAAATACCTAAAAGGCACACAACATGTGGGCTTATGGTATCCCAGGGATTCTCCTTTTGAACTAATCGGTTACTCAGATGCAGATTTGCAGGTTGCAAAATAGATCGTAAAAGCACTAGTGGTACTTGTCAATTCTTAGGTGATAGGTTAGTTTCATGGCATAGCAAGAAACAACAATCCATAGCTACCTCCACAGCCGAAGCTGAGTATGTAGCTGCAGGAAGTTGTTGTGCACAAGTTCTATGGATGAGGCAACAACTTAGAGATTACGGAACAATCTTAGGACCAACTCCCATTCATTGTGATAACCAAAGCGCTTTAGCCATGACTCAAACCCTGTTCTTCATTCAAGAACCAAACACATTGACATTAGATACCATTTCCTTCGTGACCACGTTCAAAAGAAAGATATCTCCATGCACTTCATTGGAACTGACAAACAACTGGCAGATATCTTCACCAAAGCACTCAATGAACAACGTTTTCTCACTTTGAGAAGTGAACTAGGTATGATTGATTTAAACGCTTGATCATGAAGCATCATATTTTATTAGGCATATAATTTAGGGGGAATCCACTTAAGTTATATCTCACAATATTCTTTAAAAAAAAAAAAAATTATATTTATACTGGACCATAACTGTAAGCGTCAATGATAAAAATTTTCAGATGCATAATCATCAACGCTCAGTTCTATGTTTGCATAAAATATTGAATGCTCAAAATATTGAAAAGACTTTTGACTTCAAGCGTCCATTATATCAGCTAAGCGCTGAATAGTTTATCAAATTTTTTTTTTTTAAATAGTTTCGTTACAAGCCATGCATAAAGTTTTCAAACCTCTTTCAAGGTCGTGGGTAGACTCAAAGGTCTATTTTGTACTCTACTCACACGCCTCTATCACATCAAACTGGCGGGTACTCAAATTTTTTAAAAAATGACGGTTCAGAGATAGCACGTATTTGTGTACGTGTCAGTGTACAAACATGCGCGTGTGTTACACTCTGAAAATACCAAACGTTAATTTTTTTTTAAACTCGGATGTCAAATCTTTATATGTGAGAATTACCAAATGTAACTTCTCTCTTTTACACAAAACTCGCGTCCGCAGTTAATAAATTTATGGCTAAGATTCAACAGTTATTACACGTGTTTAAATCCTACTAAGACTACATAACACAAGTTTCAAAACCCTTTACTGTGTCATTTAAAACACAAACTCTGCAGAAAAAGTAACTTACTTTCTACTCAAACATATCTGCAAATCTCTCTTTATTTCTCTCTCAAAACAACAGAAAAATCTCAGTCCATCTTCTTCTTTAAAAAAAAAAATAAAAATGGCACCAAAGAAATCATCATCTACTTCTGCTGAAATTACCATCAAGGTAACTGAAGGTCTTGTTGTCGACTGGAAATTTCTATATGAACAAACTCAGATCAACCTGACGGACATAATGGACATGGTCGTCAAAGCTGGGCTCAAACCCTTCTTAACCCAATACTCTTATATGTTTCCCACTGAAGTTGAAACTTTCTGGAAGACTGCTACACTTTCAGAGGACAAGAAGTCCATCTCTTGTCAAATTCCCTTCTCCAAGAAGGAGTCTCCAAAGGAATTCATCCTATCTGCTTCCACCATTGCCAAGAACTTCAATTTGCCTAATGAGGGTGAGGCATTGGATTCTGTTACGTTGAAACAAATTAAGGAAGCATGGGCAATCATGAGTGCGTACGACGACGTTCCTTACACTCAGTACTTCGAGAAGAAAGACCTGGTGTCCAAATACCGGTTATTGGCTGATTTCTGCAGCAAGATCATAGAATGCCGCGTGGGAACCTTTGATAAGGTAAATCCTGTTCAATTTCAGATGATGGTTGCTATACTCTTCAACATCAAAATCAACTGGAGTGAGTACATCTTCGGACGGTTTCGGGACAGTCTAAGCGCTTCAAATAAGCCTTATGGACTCATCCTGAGTGACATCTTGTTTAAATCGAATTGTGTGTACTCGTCTGGACTTCCGTTGAATAAGTCCAAGTTGTTGGGAAAAAGGATTCTGACCAATATGTTCAATCCTCCAAAAGTTAGTGGTGCGGCTAGACCCCTATCTGAGCTTCTGGAAGAACGCCAACTGCTTGCTCAAAAGGCGGAGAGACCAGTGCCAGAGGAAGCTGTGAAGCGTCCAGCAGCAACGAAGAAGAGAGCCCCAGAAAACCCAAAGTTAAAATTGCCGTCCCCTCTCAAAAGATTGATGAGGAAACTGATGAGGATGCCGAGGACAAGTTGCCTCTCAAAAGACGAAAGCTGGAAGGGATCATAAGCAAATAGACTTTGAAGAACCAGCTGCTGATCCTCCCGCTCCTCCGGCTAAACTAGTTGAAGGAGTCAACATTAAGAAATCTTTAAGCGTTCCAGGACTAGCAAGCGTCAAGCTACTCCTGAAGAGCCTGAGACAGTTGAGCCAAGCGCTCAAGTTGCCGTTGAGCCAAGCGCTCAAGTTGTCCTTTGAGCCAAGCGCTCAAGATGTTGCTGTTGAGCCAAGCGCTCCAGAAACTGCTGTTGAGCTTAGTTTTCTCAGGTATTTATTTCTTCCCACAGCATTTCTATTCCTACATCTGTAGAGATCCTGCTCTTATAGAGGATGGCTCTTGTTTTTCAGCTATAGTTCCAGCTACTGCTGGAAGTGTCCACATTGTTCTGTTGGATGTTGACCTGACTGGAGTCGTAGTTATCAGCTCAAGATGTTGCCGCTGAATTAGCTGCCATTGAACCTGAGGAACCTGCTACTTAACAGAGGCACGTTCAGAAGGTCAGAGCGCTGCTGAAGACGTTACAGCTCCTCGTCACTTCTTTCAACTCGATCCGCTGAAGACAATTGATCATTCAATTAACTATATGCCCCCAGCGCTCGACGAAGATTTCATTCCTGCAGGATATAATATAGAAAGATATATTGCTGCAGAAGCTGACGCTGCAAGACTGATTGACTTTGACAGCGCAATCAAAGCAACCGTTCTAGACAGACCAGGAGACAGACCTCCTAGATGTGCCGTGGATGTGGCTTACTATCTTGATAATGGCCACAGCAGACCAACTGGGTTCGCGCTAAGGGATTACACTGTTCGTGTGTATGATCCTCTCCGTCCTAGCTTTCTCAATCCCTCAGAGTCAGTCTTGAACAGAGAAGGTTACACACATTTCCCACAGACGGCTCACAGCGCGATGAATCTTGCATCGGTCCGTCCTCTTAGTCTATGGAAAAATAAAGAGATTCATGCTGGTGAGCGCCTTGAATCGTTGACCGATCTGCTCCAGACTGAAGCTGATGCTTACTTTGACAGCGTCTGGAATGCCAACTATCAGCCTGATAAGCACCGCTTTGAAGCCATAAGAGATATTCATCTTGAAGGCATTCGTGCTATGGTGACTGCTGGCACAGACTTCTGTATAAATGAAGTAAATTGGGTTGAAGCGTACATGGGACATAAATACACCTTCCCAGAGTTAGTCCAAGCTCCCCATCTTTTCGGCATAGGCATGCATGACAAGAAGCGTCAATTCGCCAAGTATTGCCTCCTGAAGCGTCAACAAAGACTCGGACCTGTTCTCAAGCTCCAATTATTAGACATCAAATAGAACAATGTCTACGTCAAGAACTTCAGAGATTATCCCTCACCCCTCTTCGGTTTAATGCTCAAGCGTCTTCCAGTGGTACAGTTGGTGAACGGTGCTTAAATCTTGCTCCAAGCCACTGTGAAGAAAACTTCAATCTGATGGTAAAGATTCTATCTCCCGTATCTCTCTTTGATAAAATCTTCACTGCCAATCTCAGATCTTGGAACGGCTCAGTGATCAATTCATTCAAAGGATATCCACTGCTCCCTTCCATTCGCAGTGAGGTACTCAATCACTATGAGTATGTTCTCTCTCTGCTTGAAAGGAATCAAGAGCTCGCTCAAGCCATTTATCCGTATCTTGAAGAGTACTATGCGGACTGTGTGCCTACACATCGACGTCCTGCATCTCTTCCCTCAGATTGCTTGATTGGATTTTCCAGAACTCACTGCACAGATTCACTATTCTCCATCGCTCAAGCGCCGTCCAAAGTTTTCCCAGATCATGTGCTGGATATCATTGGTCCAATGTACATCAGGGCCATTGATAGTCCTCTTCGCACATTTATCTCCGGTACTTGTATGTCCAGGACCAGACTCATTGAACTCTTGGATTCTACATCCACCTCTTATGCCGACTCAGCAAGCTGGAACTTCAATTCACTGACTTTCGCCAACCTGAGTCAACGCTTGAGGAAGCGCCTGCTGAGACATCTGAAGCGTCCAAATCTGCAGATACCAGTATTCCTGACGCTCCTGAACATGCTACCATTGATAGTGCTGAAGATCCTTCCCTGGATATTCGAGGTACTGTTTTTGATCCAGCCTATCAAGTTCCTTTTGACTCTCTCAAACACTCATCACGGTTCAAGCGACCAGCTCCTCAAGCGGTTCAATCAGATGAGAGTCAAGCCTTCGGTCCCCTGCTTAAATCTGTTTTGGAGACAATTAGCGCTCAAGCTACTCAGAGTGAAGAATCTCTCCATTGGATTAAGGAAGACCTGGCAAAGATTGAAACTCACGTAATGAGCGCTCAGATTGCTCATATGCGTAGTTCAGCTCAAGCGGCAGTTGGTGAGTGCAAACAAGACTTTCAAGAAATGCAGGATGCTGCCCACGCAACCCAACTTGCCATGAAAGAAGAACTTGAAAAGCGCCTTGCAACCCTTGAGATCTCTGTGAATGACGCCACCAGCGCTAAGCTTCTTGTTATGCAGGAACGCTTCGACAAGCGTCTGGATGACATCACAGATTCCTTATCTCAGATTGCTCATCAGGTAAGTGTACTCACAAACCACTTTAAAATCTGATGATGGCAATAAGGGGGAAGAGAAGAAGAAGGAGAAAAGCGGAAAGCGTCCAGTTCAAAAGTTGAAGATCCTCCGTCTCCTAAGCGTCAAGTGCCTCCTTCTCAGTCTGCGCTTAATCTCCCGTCTTGGATAACTGCTCTGAAACAAAGTTCATCCGGAGCGCCCAGTAGTACGCTAAGGGAACCTCCTAGAGCGTTATATCCAAACCTACCAATTCCTACAAGAGCACTGCTTGAACAGTTTGACATTCCTCTTCAGAGAACATCCATTTCAGAACCTACAGATCCACAGATCTTAGCTGAAGAAAGGAAGATGACTGATTTTAGCCAAGCTTTTCGAATCTGCCTAAGGTACATTGGTATCGACCCAACTGACTGGGATAATCATTTTAAAATATTCAAGAAGAGACAACAAGAAGAAAACAAGCTTATCATCAACAAAGATCATGAAGCAATGATGATTGGAAGACAATCTGACTGAAGCTATCCGAGCTGAAATGTCCAAGCGATACAGAGTTAGACCAAGTCATTAAAGCTTTCTGATTTTACATTATCTATATTCTTGTCTCTATATCTTTAAATATTCAGCTGTAAAAATGCTTGTAATTCTCGATAAATATGAAATGCATTTTTTCTCTTGCTGAAACATCTCGTTGAAGCGTAACTAACTTTAACTAACGTCTACTGATCAAAGCTAACTTTTACTTTTGGCTGTCTAACTCTTGAACTATAAAAGAGTAAGTATTGCCATCATCAAAAAGGGGGAAATTGTTAGGAATTTCATGTTAGAAGTTTTGATGATGACAATTAAGTTTTTGTTAGACCCCAAAAAAAAAAAAGTTTATTATTTCGTAGAAAACTTGTATAGGCTTTGAAGCGTTAGACTTGTAATAGATTTATTAGGCTTTGTTATCTTACTTTAGAGTGTTAGGCAAAATAGTCTTAGGCTGAGCGTCTGATGATTCTGAGTGAGTTTATCAGTGGTAAAGTTCGAAGACTCAAGCGCCTGATCTCAGAAGATAGATACAGTCTCCAAGCGTCCACTTTGGCCAGCTATATCAAGCGTTACCTTATGGGACAGAAGTGATTTCACCTGAATTTACTTCTAAGTCCAGAAGGAGTTTAATGCAAATATTCTCAAAGCATTAAATACCAACGGGTATTAATTTCAAATGCATTAAATGTTGATAAGAGCATTTAATATGATAAGATGTCAGACGTACGGAGAAGCCACCCTATTGGACTGTCAACTATCTCAGACTGCAGCACCAACTTTCGTGCAGCAGATTTTCAGGAAAAAGACAAAAGCTGTTCACTCGCGAAAGTGAGAGACACGCGCCAGTGCATGTGTCAAACGGACACTTTCTCCAAGAATACCTATAAATAGGACTTCAACAACAACAAAAAAAAAAAAGGAACAATTTTATCAAAGCCAAATTGCTGTTGCATTAAAATCTCATTCCTTAAACTCTCAGAAAAGCCAGAAACTTCAAGAAACATCCTACTTGCTTTCTTATATTCCTGAGACAGTCAACAAATATCTCAAACATTCTTTTTGAAGAAACCAGATTCCTACTGAGATATTACCAAGTTGTTTGAACTTCATCAAAATCAAACAAACCTTTTAGAAAATCCCATCCAAGCCTCGCGATCTGTGTGAAGTCGAAGTTGGATACTTGCATCATTTCTGGGTGAAAGAAGCAAGAGGGTTGAAGTGATTTGAAGCAGAAATCTGTGTGATCAAGGAGCTCAAGTCATCGACATCCATCTCTCCCTAATTTGTAGAAGATTCTGTGTGATTCTTGAGAATCATTTTAGTGGATTGCCTCCAAGTGCAAAGGAGAAGAAGGACGTAGTTGGGATTACACCACCCAACGAACCTTACAAATATTGTGTTATTTACTTTTCAGTCATTTCATTCATCTATCATATCATTGCATAAGTAAAACACAATCAAAAGCTAAGCACTAAGAAACATCTTGTGACGCTAAAACTTTCAAAGAGAAGACTCCAAAATCATTCCGCTGTGCTAACCCTGATTAAAAGAACTGAACGCTTAACCTACAAGGTCAAAGTATTCAATTCCTGAAGTCTAAGTTAACTTTATAAAACAGTCTTCATTAGACGCTTCACAAGTCTCAAATATCTTATGTGAACGCTAAAGTGAAGCGTTAGACACTTCAAGCGCCGCATTTCAAGCGTCCAAA
>WHWC01000128.1:0-49999 GCA_019426215.1 Buddleja alternifolia | reverse complement strand
TTTTGCATTTGCATAGTCACTTGGAATATGAATGGACAGGTGATTATGTTACTACTTATGTATATTAATCTTAATTTAGCATTATTATTTACCAAAATAATATAAAATATATTTTTTTCTTAATTTGTCATTTTTTTTTAATGAAGGTGTGTCATGAAGATATAGAAAAGTTGGTTGGGAATGAGAGGAAATATGATTTGCTAGTAATTGGATTGCAAGAGGTGCCTCGAACCAACGTCTTAGAATTGTTGGAGAATGCTTTAGTTGAATCTCATGTGTAAGAATTATTATTGCTTAATTTTTTTCGTTTTCTTTCATTATTTCTTCTAATATATATGTTATGAATCATTTTCCGTTTAGTAATTAGATATATATGCACGTTATTTTCGTGCATTTGTGGCCACATAACTTGAGATAAGTATTTGGAAAATGAATGTATAGTCGGCCATGAAATTGATTACCATATGAAAAGGAACTATCTCATGCCACCCCACATGTAATATTGACACTTAACATATATATATATATATATATATAATGGTACTAGAGTACATCTCATTCTGAAGAAAAATTGCCAGTATAATATGACTCGCATTAACTACCATTTAACCTCTTTCACAACAAATAATGCTGTATATTAGGGACCAATGTTCTTTTTTTATTGGCTTTCACATGCCCAATTCTACGAAGAAATTATTAGTCGTGTATTCATTTAGATAAATTTCATAAAATCAATATTTTTTAAAGAATGTAGATGCTAATTTAAGGATTAGTAGGTATATGATTCTTTTTCCCAAAACTACTAGATATAGATTAATTAGTACTCAATGTTCATTTCACGTTATGTGTGATATCATTAGTTCACTATTTATTTCATAACTGTATACATAATTGATCACAATCGATCGTTAACTACTTCTGGATGATTTTCCATGTTCACTTCCAAGACTGAAATTTTTGTTTCATGGTTGTAAGGCTCTTAGGAAAAGCAACTATGCAGTCTCTACAGTTGTACATGTTTGGATTCAAGAATTCGAAACTATATATAAAAGGTAAGCAATGTATATTTGTTGCAGTAGAAAAATATCTATCGACACACACACACATATATATATATATATAATATGTAGATATAAAATATTAAATTAAGCACTTATCCTAATTTGCATGCTTTTTCTTTTTGTCTTTTGGATTGTGATGAGTTCAGATTTAAAAGTTGATAAGCAAGGCATTGGGGGTTGTGGAGGCTTAATTGGAAGAAAGAAAGGAGCTGTGGCTATTAGAATCAGCTACAAGGACATTCATATGGTGTTCATTTCTTGTCATCTTTCTGGTAATTAATTACTTCATACCTAAATTCTAATTTTTTTCATGGCAAAATTGTATCAACCCAGGCGTAGGGCGATTTGAGTTTCGGTTTCACGCTTTACGCGATTTTATTTATAGTCCCAACATTTCAAAAAAGTTACAAGGTTAGTCATTTGCTTGGTCTTCCCTTAAAAGTTGACGGAGTTTCTTCATGTGATTATAATTACCGTGCCCGTTAACTTTTGGTTTTTAAATTGTAGTTTTAGTCCCCTTGAGCTACACACCTTGTATAAAAACATCCTCTTAACAAAATTTTGAATCTCTTACCACCTGAACTACACAATAACACACTTGCGTCCTTCCATACTTGTAAATTAAATCATCACCAATACCCTAACTATTATTTTTTCTTTTCATTTTTTCACCATTTTTTCTTTTTTCTTTCCAGAGTTAATTTTATTTTTTACTTCCCCAATAACTGCTCACCCCTTCACACTTAAGAGGGTGTTAAGGTCAATAGAGATGCTATATAAAGGAGTAAATGTATTTTAATGTAGTTAAAGGGGATGTCATGGTACAAGCTATGTGGATCAGGGGGCAAATCGCAACTTTTGCCATTAGTTTCTAATGGTTGAAAAAGTAAAAGGACTAATTTTACTTCACTATGGAACTGATTTTAATAATTAATTTGAAATATTAGATCTAAAAGCAAAATTGCACACGAAAAACGGTATTAAAGTAAAATAAGCATATCCTATAGGATGGAACGTTGCCAATCTTTTCATACTCATTCATTTTGTGTTCTTTCTATATATTCTATTTTCATCTATAGAATAAGCTATAGACAAATTATATAGATTTTTATTAAAATGGATAATTATATATGATCTTGATTTTTGCAGCTCATGCTCGTAATGTGGAGGAGAGGAATTCAGAGTGTAGGCACATATCTCACTCTTTATTCTCCAAGGCTGGAACCCTTACGCCAAACCAGCTCAAGTCACTGTATGGTTGGGAGATCTCAACTATAGACTTCGAGGAATTAATACGTTTCCTGCTAGAAAGCTCATTCAAAAAAACCTTCATGAAGTAAGTTCAAATATTAGTATACAATCTCAACTATTAGATTATATGGATATATACTTATGAGGCCATATAATATTATCAAATGCTATCAAGTATGTGTTTTACGATTCAGAATGTGTCCAAATTAAAAACTATAACAAAGTTTAATAGACTTGTGGGTTTAACAATTTCAGCATATATATATATATATCTTTTATATACCTACATAACACAATTAATTAATTAATTATGTAACTTGATAAAGAATTAATCCTTAGTTGAGAAAATTGCACTTTTAGTACTACAAAATAACTACGTGCGCACTATTGATCTCAAATTGTACGAGAATTGCACATTTAGTCCCACAAGATGAAGTTTTGTTGCACATTTAGTCCTAACCATAAGAAAATTGACGAAAACCATCAGTAAACTTCAAAAAATTGTATGAGACCCCCCAAAATTATGTAAAACTCGCAAACTCCCCCTGATTTTAAAGATGTCGTTTCCTATTCTTCTTTATTTTTTTTATTCTTTTCCCTTTTCCTCTTCTTCCTCTATGCTTCAACAGACCAACTCTTTGACCACTAACCCGCCTCCACTTTTTTTAAAGATATTTTTTATATTCTAAAAGAAATTGATTTTATACTTTTCCTAGATTTTTTTTATTTATTTGTTTTTTTTAAGATTCTTTAATTAATTTTTTTTACAAGAATCTGACTTTCTTGTTTTTGATTGAGTGGTATTATTTTTAGAAATTTTGAATCTTTTTATTATTTTTCTACAAAGAACCTGCTTTTTTCTTATTTTTGATTGAGTCTTTTGATTTTCACAAAATTTCAAGTTTTTTCCCTCTTTTCTAATTTTTTTCCCAAAAATGTCTGAAAAAAACAAACTCAGAATTATTTTAGAAACTGTTAAAAAATATTAAACAATAAGAAAAGTTCAAAAAAATAAGAAAATATCGCAAACACAAATAAAACAAATGAGGAAAATAGTTTGACAAGTCAGAAAAATTAAGAAAAATATGAAAAAAAATCAACAAACAAATTTGAAAAGTAAAAAAAGAAAAAACTCAGAAAAAACCCAACAAAAAAAAAATACCTAAAAAAGTGAAAGCGTGGAGACGCTAGGTGGAGACGCGATCTAGGTGGACAATTGATGGCTAGACGATGGTGACATGATGGTGAGATCTCAATGTGGGGTAGGCACACAACAATTTGTTGCAATTTGGGTGTGGAGAGATTTGGATGGAATTTTATGATGGTGATGTTGGGTCCGAGCAAAGTTGTATGTGCGTCGGGCGTTAGTGGCAGGGGGAGGATGGTGATGACTGAACAAAATTGGTGGAGGAGGGCTGCAAAATGGTGGTCAAGGAGTTGGTCTATTGCATCCTAGGGAAAGAAGAGGGAAAAATGTAAATAAAAAAGAAAAAAAGAATAAAAACGTATTTAAATCAGGGCGCTTTGAAAGTTTTACATAACTTTTGGGGCTCTTATGCAGTTTTCAAAAGTGGACTAACTTTGTTTTCGTTAATTTTTTGACGCCCAGGAGTCAATGTGCAACGAAATTTCATCTTGTGGGACTAAATGTGTAATTCTCGTAAAATTTGGGACCAATAGTACGCATGTAGCTATTTTGTGGGACTAAAAATGCAATTTTCCTTCCCAAGTTTGATCAAGAAGTACTTAACTAAATTTATTAATTGCACTTTATACTTTATATAAAAGTACATTTTAGATTACATGCACATATGTTTTTGTATGTACATATATACCACAACAACATTAATTAATATGATATTCTTTTAATTATAAAAGTTACTATTTCATAAACTTGTTTTTCTTAATGACAATAAAAGCTGCTTTATTTAGTTAATTTATCGTAGTCATGTCACGTCTTATATTTTCAATAATTTTCACACATACATACAAAAATATATATATATATATATATATATATATATATATATATAAAATCAAATAAGAGGATACTCTCATTTACTTTTGATAAATACTTGTAGCAACTCGCGTCGAAAGACCAACTTCTGCAAGAAGCCGAGAGAGGACAAGTTTTCAATGGATACTGCGAGGGGACGTTAGCATTCAAACCAACATATAAATACAACATTGGCACCAGTGACTATGATACCAGTTACAAGGTAATTTCTCACATTTTTATTAATTTATTATTTGTCATAAAATATTCAGTTACAAAAATAATTAAAATAAACCCTTGTTGATCATATATAATGTGTAATTTTGTTTAGTGTGAATGAATTGAATAATATTCTTTAAAAAAGCAATCAATTTCTTGCATGTTTTTGGGTGACAGGTAAGAGTACCAGCTTGGACAGATCGAATATTGTACAAAATAGAAGACAACGATATCACTGCAACTTTACATTTATATGAATCCATAGACGGTATCTATGGCTCTGATCATAAACCAGTGAAAGCTCATCTTTGCTTAAAATCGAACAAATTAATAGTCCAAGGAGATCGTGAATGTTGTCTAAGATCCGAATTGCCTTAGCCTTGCACCAGTAAGTGTATTGAGATTGATATTTTTTTCTATTCTTTATCTATTTTTGTGTTTTTGATTTTTTTATTATTATTCTTTAATGTGTGTATATAGTGTGAGGGGGATGGCCCATTGTAACTTCTTGTCGACTATTGTATTGCAACAGTATTTTGCCCACTTTGTAAAATGGAGTAAATTTTAGTTGTTGAATTGTCATTTTTTATTATTATTCCAATTTAATTCGTTCATTCACATTTCTCAATTTGGAAATTTCATGTTGGCGTGATCCCGTTTTCGTTGAATCTGAAAGAATCACATCACAATTAAATTATACTTAATATAGGTGATTAGATGTAATTAAATCCAATCTACGTAAGCCCATCGATAAACATGGCTCCTTTTCAACTATTAATTCCCGACTCTTTTATCTAATTTTCGCCCAATTGGCCTGCCGAACATTGTTCTTAAAATTATCACGAAAATTGGCTAATCATCTTAAAACATGATGCATACTCTAATCCCCCAAACTCAATCGAATTTCATAAAAGGGCGTCAAACAACCGACAATTTCATTGTTATGCAAGAGGTGCGCTGCATAATTTAAGTCACTTAAAAGGAAAAAAAGGCCACTTTGACACCAAAATTGATTTGAAAAAACGTATGACATGATTGATTAGGCTTTTTTAGATAATGTGTTAGGTGGTTTCCCTCAACTCAGATCAACCTGTTTATGGAGTATTGCACTACGGCAAAACTCTCCCTTCTTTGGAACAGAGAGCCAATGGGGTGGTTTAGGCCAATAAGGGGTCTAAGATAAGGGGATCCGTTGTTCCCTTACTTTTCGTGTTTTGTATTGAAAAACTAGGGTCCATGTTCAATAAGGAGGTGGCAAATGACAAGTGGAAACCAATTCCAACTTTTCGAAACGGTCTGCATATGTCACATCTCATGTTCGTCGATGACTTAATCTTATTTAGGGAGGCAGTGGCAACACAAATTCTTGTTATTTCCTCTACCCAGGAGGGATTATTGCAAATGTCATGCCAGAAGGTTAATAGAGGCAAATCCCGCATTCACTTCTCGAACAACATCCTAGGACCTCTTAATTGGGAAATTCTGGATCGAGCTCGCCTTAATATAACCAAAGACCTTGGGCATTACCTTGGAGCCTCCCTTCATCACTGTAGAGTCCTTAGAAAATATTATATGTTCTTATTCAATAGAGCGCAAGGGCGTTTGAAAGGTTAGAAACATCGCCATCTATCTCTGACCGGAAGACTCACTCTTATCAAGTCAGTCGCTTCAGCGATCCTTTCGTATCACATGCAAGCCTCCTGCTTACCAGTGGGCATATGTGATAGTATTGATAGATTGAATAGAAGCTTTCTGTGCAGCGGGTCGGAGGATAGACATTGAATGCATCTTCTTTCGTGGGATACCATGTGTCGCAAGAAAGAATATGGTGGACTAAGGCTTCACAAAACCCATGATGTCAACCTTGCGTATCTTGGTAAATGGGATGGCAATTACTTAAAGAGGATGATAGACTATGGGTCCAAGTCCTACGCCACAAATATATTTTTGTGATAGGGCTTGAAGCCGTGGCAACATGTCCCACACTTGGCGTAGCATATAGTCGACATTCTCCATGTTAGAGACGGGTGTGAGATGGAAGCTTGGGAATGGCCACACAATCCGATTTTGGACCAACCTTTGGTTGGGCTACTCAAGCTTGTGGGAAATTAGTGAAACTCATGTGAGCAAACAAGACAGTGATTGCAAGGTGGCGAGTTATTGGCGCAGAAACAGCAAGTGGAATTGGAACGAATTCTTATGACCAATCTACACGTATCAACTTGGATGAACTGCTCGACAATGAGAACATCATCATATGAAAGTATACTACAAGTGGAGGCTACACCAATAAAAGCGCTTATGAATCCATGCATAATAACAATTACGAGGGCGAGGATAGCAAACAATGGATGCAAATTTGGGCATTCACAGTCTCAAATTTCTAGTCTGGCTTTTGAGACATGATAGGGTGTTAACGAATGATCATTTATTTCGCCAGCACATCTCGTCGGACGTGCATGCAACCTATGTGGACATTCTTCTGCCACTAGTCTACATGCCCTAAGGAATGTTGATTGGGCCAAAGTTGTTGGGTGGGTCCCCCTCATGTGGGGCCCATATAATAAAAAAAATTAAAATGAGAGGTCATGCATGATATCAAGTGATGTCATGCATGACCTACAAGATGGCAAGTTGCCATGATTGATTTCCCTAATTACCCCTCAAATGCATGGCAATTCACACAAAATGTCATGCATTTCTTACTATAAATAGAGGCACTTCTTGCTCTTTTTCAAACACACCAAAGCAACGAAAGAGCAAAGGAATAGAGAGATAAATAGTGAGAAAGAGTAGGAGAAAAAAAATAGGACGGAAAAATTGGGAGAAGAAAAATAAGAATGAGAGGAGTGTTCTATTTTTCTTCTACAATTCCAAGTTTCTAAACTTGATGTATTTGTAATCCAAGGGATATTCTCTTGAAGATTTGGTGTATCCCCTACTTAGTTTAGGGAGAAATTGTGTGAGCCCATTATCGATATAGTGGAGGTTTTCAACTTCGGTCCCGTGGTTTTTTCCCGATTTGGGTTTTCCACGTAAAACTCTTGTCTCGTTTATTCTATTTCTTTCTATCATACTATCGTTGGTGTGGTCCCATTTTTATCTAGTTAGTGGGGAAAAGAATTATATCGCTTCCGTTGCGCCGGTGTCATTTTTCATATTGGCACTCTTTCCTAACAAGTGGCATCAGAGCCGCGTTCATATTTGAGGTAACGGATTAAAAATGGAGGAGTCATCATCTATTGGTGGGATGTTCAAACTAAACGGATTGAACCACTCAATCTGGAAATCGAGTATGTTAGATCTTTTCTATTGCAAGGATTTGTACTTGCCCTTACATGGAGATACATCTAAACCAGAAGATATGAGTGCAGATGAGTGGACCATCTTGCACAGAAAGACGGTCGGGTTTATCCGATGTTTTCTTGAACACGGTATCTTCCATCACTTTGCAAATGAGGAAAAAGCTGTTGTTCTATGAAAAAATATGGAGGCGATGTTTGAGAGAAAAAATGCCTTAAACAAAACTTCTGTTATCAGAAAAATTGTTCGGCTACGGTACACAGAGGGTGCCAATATGACGGAGCATCTTAATGAATACCAAGGCTTAATAAATCAATCCATCAACATGAAGATACCCATCGATGATGAAGAGATTGCTTTATTGTTGCTCCGCTCATTACCGGATAGTTGGGATACCCTCGTAGTGTCAATCAGCAACTCAACTCCAAATGGAGATTTGACCCTGCAAGTGGTCAAAGATTGCCTTCTAAATGAAGAGTCTAGAAGAAAGAAGCAAGCATTCAGTACTGAGCAAAATGCCTTGGTGACTGAAAAATCTGACAGACGAGGAAGAAACAAAAGTAGAGGTCCTCAGCACCAGAGAGACAAATCCGGGAGGAAGTCCAAGTTCAAAGGAGACTTAAAATGCCATTACTGTGGTGGTCCAAACCACTACGAAAGAGACTATAGAAAGAAGAAAAGAGATCAAAAGAATGGAAATAATGAAAACACGAAAGATGACAAAGACACCACAGCTGTGGCAACTGATGGTGATGTTGTCATTATCTGTGATGATGCATGTGTCAGTTCATTATGCCAAGAAACAGATTGGATCATTGATTCAGGAGCCTCTTATCATATCACCCCACATAGGGATATGTTCACATCATATACGAGTGGTAACTTTGGCAGAGTCAGAATGGCCAATCATGGTGTGATAGAGGTTATCGGGATGGGGAACATTAACTTGGAAACTGACATAGGGTGTCGACTCATTCTGAGAGACATCAGACTTATTCCCGATATTCAGCTCAACATCATTTCCACTGGCAAGCTAGATGATGATGGCTATGTCAGTAACTTTGGTGAAGGAAAATGGAAGCTCACCAAAGGTTCTCTGATTACTGCAAAGGGTAAGAAAAAGATTCACTCTACCTGATGCAAACAAAATTATCTAATGGAGAGGTGAATGCAGTCAATAGTTCCTCCATTGAGCTATGGCATAAGAGGCTTGGACACTTGAGTCAAAAAGGCATGCAACTTTTAGCTAAGAAGAAACTCCTACCTGATGTCAGCGGGATAGAGCTACAAACTTGTGTTGATTGTTTAGCAGGAAAACAACACAGAGTTGTGTTCAAGAGCTTTTATCCGTCCAGAAAATCATATCCTCTGGACTTGGTGCATACAGATGTATGCTATATGAAAGACCAAACACTTGGTGATGCAATGTACTTTGTCACATTCATTGATGATTTCTCTAGAAAGGTCTGGTGTTTTGCTTTAAAATCTAAAGACCAGGTTATAACAGTCTTTAAGCTTTTTCAAACAAAAGTTGAAAGAGAAACCGGAAGAAAGCTGAAGTGTATTCGTTCAGACAACGGTGGCGAATACTAGGGTCCATTTGAACAACATTGTCGTGACCATGGTATTAGGCTTGAGAAGAGTGTTCCAAAAACTCCACAACACAATGGTGTGGCGGAGAGGATGAACAGGACAATTTGTGAGAGGATCAAGTGTATGTTATAACACTCAAAATTGCCCAAATCCTTTTGGGGTGAAGTAATGAGGACTGCAGTTGACTTGATCAACCTTTCTCCATTAGTTCCTTTGGATGGTGACATTCCAGACAGAGTTTGGTCGGGGAAAGACATTTCCTATAAACACTTGAGAGTGTTTGGCTGCAGGGCATTTGTTCATATTCCAAAAGATGAAAGATCCAAGTTTGATGACAAAACCAAACTATGTACCTTCTTGGGCTATTGCCATGAAGAGTTTGGTTACAGACTTTGGGACCCGGTGAACAGGAAAGTTATCAGAAGCAGAGATGTTCTGTTTCTTGAGGAACAAACATCCGATGATACAAAACAGAGCGAGAGGAAAGAATCTTCTTAGGAAGTTCCTGATGACTTAGATCCAGTTCCTTTACGTACAACTCGGGATCACGGGGGAAATGTACATGGCAAGCAGGATGATACAACTGATGATGAGCCATATGATGATCAAGTGCCACCTATACAGACTGATGATCTAGTTCCGCCACCGGAGGCGACAGTTAGAAGGTCAACCAGACAAACACGTCCTTCGACCAGATATAATCCAGATGAATATGTGATGCTCACTGATGGGGGAGAACCAGAGAGCTACCCAGAGGCCATATCACATGATCAGAGAGATATGTGGATGAAGGCCATGAAAGAGGAGACGAAATCCTTACAAGAAAATCACACCTATGACTTGGTAAAGCTGCCTAAAGGCAAGAGAACACTAAAAAATAAGTGGGTGTACAAGTTGAAGAATGTGGAACATAGCTCACAACCTCTATATAAAGCAAGACTGGTTGTGAAGGGTTTCAATCAGAAAAAGGGTGTTGATTTTGAAGAAATTTTCTCACTAGTGGTGAAGATGTCTTCGATCAGAGTTGTTCTTGGGATTGCTACCAGTCTTAGTCTGGAGATTGAACAACTTGATGTGAAGACCGCATTTCTCCATGGAGTTCTAGATGAAGAAATCTACATGGAGTAGCCGGAAGGGTTTAGAGCCAAAGAAAAAGAAAACCTGGTGTGCAGGTTGAACAAAAGCTTGTACGGACTGAAACAAGCTCCGAGACAGTGGTACAAGAAATTTCACTTGTTCATGATAGACCATGATTACACGAGGACTAGCTCAAATCACTGCGTATTCTTTAAGAAATTCTCAGATGGAGATTTTATCATTCTATTGTTCTACGTTGATGACATGTTGATCGTAGGTCATGATGCCAACAATATTAAGAAGCTGAAGAAAGAACTTGAAAAGTCTTTTGCGATGAAAGACTTGGGTCTGGCTAAGCAGATCCTTGGAATGAAAATCTCTAGGGATAGAGCTGACAAGAAGCTCTAGTTATCTCAAGAAGAGTACATTGAGAAAGTTCTTGAGAGGTTTAACATGAGCAAATCTAAAGCGGTTAGTACTCCACTTGCGGGTCATTTCAAACCCAGCTCCGCACAATGCCCCACAAGTAAGGAAGATAAACAAGAGATGAAGAAAATACCATACGCTTCTGCAGTTGGCAGTTTGATGTATGCTATGGTATGTACTAGACCCGATATTTCTCATGCAATTGGCGTAGTTAGTCGTTTTCTATCTAACCCTAGCAAGGATCACTGGGAAGCAGTGAAATGGATCTTGCGGTATCTAAGAAGCACTTCAAGACTATGTCTAAGGTTTAGTGGTGGCCAAACTATTTTAGAGGGATACACTAATGCAGACATGGCTGGTGACATTGATTCCAGGAAATCCACGTCCGGATACTTGATTACCTTTGCAGGGGGAGCTATTTCTTAGCAGTCAAAACTTCAAAAATGCGTGGCATTGTCCACAACAGAGGTCCAGTACATTGATGTGACTGAAGCATGTAAAGAGGTATTGTGGTTAAAAAAGTTTCTAGAGGAGTTGGACTTGAAGCAGGAAAAGTAAAGGCTCTGCTATGACAGTCAGAGTGTGATTCACTTGAGTAAAAATTCGACTTTCCACTCAAGGTCCAAACACATAGATGTGAGATACCATTGGATCCGGGATGTTCTTGACGAAAAGTTGATGCAGCTTGATAAAGTGCATACGGATAATAATGGCATAAATATGCTCACGAATTCTTTGCCAAGGGAAAAGCTTGAAGTCTGTAAAAGATAAGCAGGCTTGGTTGTGCCCCCCCACATGAGTTGGAGGGGGAGAATTATTGGGTGGGTCCCTCTCATGTGGGGCCCACATAATAAAAAAAATTAAAATAAGAGGTCATGCATGACATCAAGTGATGTCATGCATGACCTATAAGATGGCAAGTTGCCATGGTTGATTTCCCTAAGCACCCCTCAAATGCATGGCAATTCACACAAAATGCCATGCATTTCTTACTATAAATAGAGGCACTTCTTGCTCTTTTTCAAACACACCAAAGCAGCGAGAGAGCAAAGGAATAGAGAGATAAATAGTGAGAAAGAGTAGGAGGGAAAAATTGGGAGAAGAAAAATAAGATTGAGAGGAGTGTTTTATTTTTCTTCTACAATTCCAAGTTTCTAAACATGATGTATTTGTAATTCAAGGGATATTCTCTTGAAGATTTGGTGTATCCCCTACTTAGTTTAGGGAGAAATTGTGTAAACCCATTATCGATATAGTGGAGGTTTTCGACTTCGGTCCTGTGGTTTTTTTCCAATTTGGGTTTTCCACGTAAAACTCTTGTCTTGTTTATTCTATTTCTTTCTATCGTACTATCGTTGGTGTGATTCCATTTTTATCCAGTTAGTGGGGAAAAGAATTATATCGCTTCCGTTGCGTCGGTGTCATTTTCATATTGGCACTCTTTCCTAACAAAAGCAATTTGGAAGCAACTTGTGGATAAAAAAATATCATGTTCAATTCTTCACTCTTGGTGGGAAAGAATGGGTGGACTGGAACCTCACTGTGCTCAGAAACATGTATGTTTGGTATGATGCATGAGATATAACATATTCTGAAAAGATTAATCTATTGTGTCAGAGAAACAATGAGGCGACTCATAACAATAATAACACGTAGCCTCACTTGGATATTGAAAGCATTAAACATAGGGTGGCGGAGGACAATTGGAATCTCACAACTGATATCGAGCTTGTTGGATGGATGAAACCGGATAAAGGGACTATGGACGCCGCTATTTTTCGGGTAGATCATTTGAACATGGGGTTGACTGGGCTCAGCGGTCTCATTCGAAACCATAAAGCGCAGTGGCTTAAAGGTATTTGTGGTAATATGGAGAATACAACCCCTTTGGAAGCAGAATTATTGTCCATTCTTAGAGGGCTTCAACTCGCATAGAATATGAAGCTTAGCAGAGTTATCATCAAGACTGATTGTCTCGAGGCATGGAAAAGCATAGATGAAGCCTCCTTTTCACACCAGCATTTCATGCTTCTTCGGAACATTAGAGAGATGCTCAAGTGGAAATGGACGGTCAAGGTAAAACAAATACCTATAGAAACCAATCAAGTGGCAGATTGTCTAGCAAAAGAAAGATCAAACAAACGGTGGGAATAGCTTGATGCTCCTGATGACATGAGTATACAACATTATGACAGCGATATTTTTGGCACTAGATGGCTAGAGCTATGATTATTGGTCCAGATTTGTCGGATTAATTAATAGAATTACCCCTCTTTTCACAAGAAAAAATAAAATTGCTCAACAAAAAAAGAAAAAAAATTGAGAGGCAAATTGGCCCCTAAAAAAATCTTGATAGACAGAAGATTGGTGATGAATCCAGGTGTAACACACTTGAATTGGGTTTGAAATTTTAGTTCTAGTGCCATCGCTAAACAACCACGTTTGAGTTATTAAGAAATTAAAAAATAAATAGTTTGATTAGGTGGGTTGGTCTCTTTCCTATCCTTAGAAATATTGGGCCTTCTCTTTTACCAAAGTATCAATTGCCAAGTCCATATCAAATAAGAGGAAAGTACATACGTTTTTTTTCACAAGGCATCATTATTAAATTTCGTAGGACACTGTCAGGCATAATTTCTAGAATATTATACACAAATGCTCAAACCTAGAAGACATCTTATTTGAACTCAATACCTGTTGATTTAGTAGTATTTATCTCCCACTATATACGATAAGTCGTGGGATCGAATCTACTACCATAAATTGTGGTTCTCCCTTCTCTATGGAACTATATAAAGTCTTTATGGTTGTGGATAACTCGGGTTTGTAGGGTTAAATATTTAGGATATCCCCTTCATCTTGACCTAGAAAAAAAAAAAAAAAGAGATTAAAGCCTTTCTACTTACCATGAATAATATAAACTATAGAACACTAATAAGCTACCAAAAATTAGTTAACCTAACAACATTTTTCGGCTAGATATATATACTCAATTACTTCTAAACTGAAAAATGAGCATAATGTTTGAGATTCAGAAAAAGTCCAAAATAATAACATTTCAAAATAAAAAAAATTCCATTAGGAAAACAATTTTAAAATGTTTTCAGTATAATTAAATATTGGACATTAAAAAACTTAGTGATCTAATTCCAGATATTGTCTCTTCACCTTCTCCAACTTGGTTCCACGTGATTTTCTCCAGCATTTGTATGAATTGAGTGACAATGGTAAAGCATCTTCTCCTACCTTTCTCATCATCCCATTTTCAACAAGGCAATACCCCTGTGACGAAATTGAGACTGCACGGTGTTTTTAGCTTTTTAGTTAGTCTTTTATGTGTTAATCCTGTTTCACTCTCTTTATTGTTGTCTTTTGTCTAAGATCTAGTTGTTGTTTGGTATCTGATATGTAATTTAATAATTAATAATCGTGATATGTAATAGTATCATAATATTATTATTTCAATTGTATGACTTTTAACAGTAATTAATTAAGTAAATTATAAAAGTAGCGAATTTTTCAAAAACTTAATGACCTAAAATATTACTGCTCGTGGAATTTTTCAAAACAAATATATGTTTTTGTAGGGGACTGAAAGATGATAATGGTGTATTTTAGTCAACCGATTAAATAAGTCAGCAACCAAATATAAATAACGAAAAGGCGATTTTAGCAATCTGAAAAGTTGGTCTAATGGTATATACCTCCCACATAAAACTTTATGTGAGAGATCCTGAGTTCGAATCCTGGTTGCCACAAGTTGTGGCTCTCCCCTCTTTTATGGAATTAGATAAAGTCTTTATGGTTCAGGATTATGATTATCAACTCAAATTTGTCGGGTTAGATATTTAGGGTATCCCTTTCGTCTTAAATTAAAAAAAGAAAAAGGGAAAGGATTGCTCAAAGACCTAAAAGAAAGAAAAAAGAAAAAATAATAATAAACCAAATAAAAAGGATACTCAAATATCATAGTTTTTGAGAAGTAGCACAAATTCAAAAGGATTTGTATGTACCACATTTTCTAATTGAATATTATTATTTGAAGGTTTAATAATGTTTCTAGAACTTTATGTCCAATGCGCATCTCCTTCGTGAATTTCTTGGACATTTGAGCACTATTAACCTAATCAAACTAAAAACTAAAAAGAAAAGTTTATTAAATACAGTAAAATTACATGTGTCCATATATAAAAACGTTTGATATTTATTTTTGTTTGTCCAACATATTTATTGATTATTATAAGAACATATTTATTATAATATGTGATCATTCTGTCCTTTATTCTCAATTTAAATTACATGTAATTAAATCATTTTTCCAACAATTTTATTGATTTAAAAAACACGTTTTCACCCAAAACTTATTAGTTTAGTGTTGGTTAAAATGAATAATTTGATTGTGATAAAATGGATATGCAAAATCTGAATCGAGGCGAGAGTTGAACTCTCTATCCTTAACACAATATTGCCCCGCTATAGCCCTGCTATTGGTGGTACGGGTTCCTGCAATTTGTGTCCCAAGATACAACGATTTTTCTCGGGATTGAACCACTTCAAAACCGAGACCCACGAACGAAACCCTGTTTCGAACTCTCAATAATAACATAATTCAACTCTTGATTTCATTATTCCCGGAATAACAAAACTCAAAGAATGAATATGAATGAAGAGGAATTGTTATTCGCTCTTAAGAAAATGAATACCCAAGGGGGGGTTTATATAGCGATAAAGAGGGGCAAAAGAGTCATTAAACTCACTTTAATGACTCACATGTGATGTGATCAATGACTCACATGTGATGTGATCAATGACTCATATAAAATCATTAATGACTCACATGTAATGACCAAACAGATTTTGACTGTCATAAAAACGACCAATCACATGTGTGTTAAAATACAGCTCGTACGATCGTGGCCATCGATCGTAATGGGTAGTATCTTTAATTCCTCCTCGTTTTACACGGTTGGATCAGAAGAAATTCACGGTAAACCCACATATTTCAAACCACAACTTCAACATTTAATTTCTCATTCGTCCAAACTCGGATTAGAGAAATTCGAAATGCACACGTGTTATTCGAATTTGTTACCGTAAGTACGTCACACGTACTTTATTTACATCCGATTTCCAACAATCCCCCACACGAATGAAATTAACATATGCAGACACATTGAGAGTTCGGGTGAAAAACTATAGCATCAGAAGAGGTAGCTTTTGGCTTTGAACCTTTCTTAGTGAAATATAATCGGATTTACTAGGATGCCCAATGAACGCGATGTTTTGAATTGTTCAGCCGTTCGTGTAAACCAAGACAATGATATTCACACTGTAGTCTCTCGAACAGATTTCGTTCTCACTGTTGGGTCCATTTTGGCCGTGGCACCCCTTCTTGGATTCATAAGTGTTTACATTTTACCCAATGTTGAGGCGGCCGACACCTCACACTTACATAGGTGACTTCCTATTTAAGAGTATCCTACTATACTCCACTTCATTTACATGACAGTATAGGAATCATTAAAAGCCCGGCTTAACCTTTTGCTACAACTTGCAGGTTGCACTTCTTTATCCTAGGCAATGGGTTTGGAGATAAACTCCTAAGCGCCATCCTGAATTTTCACAACTTAGTTTTCCCATTGAACCATGATCTTGGGATCTCCAGTCAACATGGTTAGGTTACCGCTGTGTCCATTCTTAATTTGTAGTCTTTAACCCCATTCCTCTTGATAGGCAGTCTATTTGATCTCTATGGAAGTCCTTTCGTCAAAGGATCTACTTTATCCTCCAGGATCAGTGGAGATAATGCCATCATAGATCAACTGCTTAATGGTATTGTGCCTACGACAAGCCTGTCTAGACTTACCATTACTTATGCTACTATATGCCTTTGTTATTGCAAACTAACAATCGCAATTGTATGCACGTGCTATTGCCGACTTATTGTCTCAATATATCAAACTGGGCATATGTGCATATTGCAATATGGGTTCACCATGGTTCTCAACCAAATCTTTAGTCATTTTCTTACAAGAGCACTGTTATGGAAACTAAATTTTCCAAGTACAGTCTCAGTGAGACAAGTCTTTGGACCGTACCCATATCATTTATGTCGAAATCCTTTTTCAACATGCTTTCAGTAGTCATGATTACTTACATAATCAACATATCAAACTTTCACACCAGAAAAGGTAGCTTTTGGCTTTGAACCTTAGTGAAATTTCATACTATGAGCTATGTGTTTTGTTGAAAAACCACATGTATCACGCTAGTTGATTATGAAGTTGTTTGATAAAATAATATTTTGTCAAACCTTTCATGCCACTACTTAGGAGCTATGTTCGAGTCCGTATACCGACTCAACATACCCCTCGGTTAATTCCATGTGAACTTCCTCATCTAATCTTTTGTTTAAGGAACGCAGTCTTAATATCCATTTCAAATATCTCATGGTTATGCAAATTAGCAACAACAATGAATATTTTATGGATTTAATTCTCATTCCCGAAAACATGAAAAGACGAAATCAAGGTCTACCATTTGAAGGTTCCCTTTGGCTACCAAGTACGCCTTGTAACCTTGTTAAGGTTTGGGTGTTTTTACCTTAACCCACAGCCCCCACATTTGTACGTAACTGTAGGAAATCTTGCCATCTTTCAGGCAGATTCTTACTCTTACTACTACGTGGGACCTTCGTTTAGAATGTAGTTATCTAGGACCACGTCCCCCACAATTTTGAATTTATCCAACACATCATTATCTTCTTTAGAGTATGATTTTGGCGTTCGGAAATATCATTAGACCATGGTGAATACTACCACACTTGCATCAAATTCTTTGAACGACGCACCATCGGATGTTTGATCGATTTTCTCGATTGTACTCCAATGGTCAAATCCTTCGTATTTTTGACCAAGTTGTGTACTTCGTACACCACGTCGTCTAGACATTTCTCTCTTCAGAGAATATGTGCCACAAACATTAGGACCGATCTCACTCAACAACTGTATAGTTTAAAGTGACGACGTCCAAGTTTATGCACAACACCACTTTACCTATTCCAACCACAAGTGACGTGATCAAGTTTTCCATAAACATCATCCGCTCATCAGCCGGAGTGTAAGATGTGCACTTGGTTTGGAACTTGGTTAAAACCTGGTTTTTACTCTTATACGTCCAAGATTCCAACCTGGGTTCTCTTCTAAATATTGTGTAGTCACTCAGCTTTTCCATCAACTTTATCTAAAGCTATGAATTCTGACATGATCTATACAAGTTGATTTAGATGATTTCAATGACACTGCTTCTCCACCGATGGTAAACCAGAACCACTCGTGGACTTAAAGTCGTTTGTGTAAGATATCCAGTATCCTCGAGAAAAGACAACGATTCTATATTCCATGATTTTGCCGTCATGAATATCAGAATTTCTTGACTTTATGTACGAGATACGCTATGAAGTGCATATCCAATATGCAGTCAATGGTCTTTGACCATTTGGATTTTCGGTATTCCAAAACCTCCACATTTTCAAAGTCAAATATCCAGGGAAAACTTTTCTGATGTAGAAGATCAGATTAAACTGCAACCACAGAGCATACTCAGAATACCCGAGCTCTAACCACTTGTTGTGGAACTCAGAGTCATATTCCACCAATTATAGAAATAGAGAGTGAATATTGTACTAGAAAACCACACTAGATTTAATTCCCAGGAAAGATTGGAGGCGTCACAACGGTCGCGCTTAAAACTCAATCTCCTCGACAGAATTAACTAGACGAATTTAATAGCGCAATATAACACTACAACTATAACTAACAATGACTATTTGAATAATAAAGAACACCAAGATATAACAAAGTTCCTCATTTCATACGGAGTCTCACTCCTACTTTCGAAAATGTAGTTCGCTGAGAGGATTGCCTCTTTCCCCCACAATTCTGCGATACACCAGAATTGATTAAATCCCCTTATCTCCTCGAGATTATTTTTTGGGATAAATAATACCAACAACTTCTGGCGATGCGATTTAGGACATCTAACGTTGCTATCCCCGATGAGCAACAGCGCTCCAAGCGCATCATTTTGGTCATATTAACATAAATCTATTTTATTTAATAGACAAACTCAAAATGATTACAACAAAATTAAATCCAATTTAATTTTGATAGGATGATTAAATCCAATTCAATCAATTACCAAATTAAATCCCATTTAATTTAGTCAATTGGGTCCAACCCAATTTAATTCAATTGAAATTCAGTGGCCCAAGCCCACTCTCATTTTAAACTTAAATATGTTGGGTCAAACCCAATTTAATTTAAAATAGGTGTTGGGTCCAACCCAAACTAATTTCAATTAAGATCCCTTGGCCCAAGCCCACTCTCATTTTAAACTTAAATATGTTGGGTTCAACCCAATTTAATTTAAAATAGGTGTCATTGGACCAAGCCCAATCCCAAAATGATTACATTCATGTTGGGCCGAGCCCACACATGATTTAATAAATGTAAAACAAGCAAAAGCAAAAAGCAAAAGGAAAAGTAGTAAAAGGCAAAACTTTTCCGTAATGAACGGCTATTTAGCAATTCTTTTTCATGCTTTTTCATGATGACTACTTTAACTCTTTAATTTTATATTAATTCCTTTTGTCTCTTTACTTTTACCTTTTGACTTTTGCCTAGTTAAAGCAACGGTCTTCTTTTTCGACTACTTTAATGCTTTTTACTTTAACACTTTTAATATATTAATAAATAAAAACAAAATAAAAGACAAAGCAAAAAGCCTCTCTTTTTCCCATCCGAGCTTTTGTGACTTTTATTCTTACATCATCCACTAATATATTATTTAAAAAGTGTTGGCCCACAAGAAAAACAAAAGACCAAAAGACACCTCTTTTACCGTAATGGGCGGCCACTTTTAAGACTTTTGCATTCTTTTCCATGATGGCTACTTTAACTTTTAGTATTAATATAATAAAAAGCTATCATCACCATTGATATCACTCCACCAGATTCTCCGATCCGGGAGGATTTTTCAGCGAGATTCGTCGATCCTCGCGTTGCCAGAAATTCGCCATTTTCGGCGGCAACCCAGCTTCGGCTTCTAAGCGACCCATCATTAACGGGATTCGAGGGCCACAAGAAATTCGCTCCGAGCAATTTCTTTTTCGTGAGATTCGAAAATCGCACCTGCCATTTTCATGGCTTCGCCGGCGAACAGAGGCAGCAACATCACCCAAGTACCGTCTGCGATGGGTTACGGCGGTGAGTTCACCGACACCTAACCCCACCACACGGCAGATTTGCTGTCTCAAACCCAGCGACAATTAGTTGTGTTGCACGGCGGCAATTCAACCAAACCGGGTCCAACCCGATTCAAATCTCGATTTTTAGATTTCCAGAATTTTGATCCAATCGAAAAATTCCAAGAACATCAAAATCAGATTTTAGTTCAAATTATTGTGATTCCAAATCACAAAATTTCAGATTTTTCCAAATCTTTGTTCCAAACAAATCGGATCTTTCTCTCTCGATTTTCCAGCCCCAAACCTGATTCCAAATTATCAAAATCCAGATTTTTGGCATCAAATCGAGTTATCCAGATTTGATCCATTTTACTCACAAATCTGAATAATATTGTGTTAAGTTTGTTGGTTAAAATGAATAATTTGATTGTGATAAAATGGATATGCAAAATCTGAATCGAGGCGAGAGTTGAACTCTCTATCCTTAACACAATATTGCCCCGCTATAGCCCTACTATTGGTGGTACGGGTTCTTGCAATTTGTGTCCCAAGATACAACGATTTTTCTCGGGATTGAACCACTTCAAAACCGAGACCCACGAACGAAACCCTGTTTCGAACTCTCAATAATAACATAATTCAACTCTTGATTTCATTATTCCCGGAATAACAAAACTCAAAGAATGAATATGAATGAAGAGGAATTGTTATTCGCTCTTAAGAAAATGAATACCCAAGGGGGGTTTATATAGGGATAAAGAGGGGCAAAAGAGTCATTAAACTCACTTTAATGACTCACATGTGATGTGATCAATGACTCACATGTGATGTGATCAATGACTCATATAAAATAATTAATGACTCACATGTAATGACCAAACAGATTTTGACTGTCATAAAAACGACCAATCACATGTGTGTTAAAATACAGCTCGTACGATCGTGGCCATCGATCGTAATGGGTAGTATCTTTAATTCCTCCTCGTTTTACACGGTTGGATCAGAAGAAATTCACGGTAAACCCACAGATTTCAAACCACAACTTCAACATTTAATTTCTCATTCGTCCAAACTCGGATTAGAGAAATTCGAAATGCACACGTGTTATTCGAATTTGTTACCGTAAGTACGTCACACGTACTTTATTTACATCCGATTTCCAACATTTAGTAGTATCATGGCTTCCATTTTTATGTGGGAGTTCCTGGATTCAATTCCATATGTAACAAGTTGTGACTTTTCTCTCTTTATTTAGAGTTTTATAGGGGTCTGTGTAGCCCGTGATTAAAAAACTATCGGCTCGGGTTTGTCAGATCAGGATATTCCTTTCGTCCAGAATAATAATAATAAAAAAACACATTTTCATATATGGATAGAGCCCACCACATATAAATCAAATTTAAACCCATATCATAAATTCTGCAAGACAACAAGCAAGAATAATTTTGGAAAACGAGGGCAAATTAGCCTTCGACCTAATTAAAGTCAATTATATCAGTTATTATTGGCTCAACTTCAATTGTGGAAACAACATTAACACCTAAAGGAGCTATATATATGACTAGAGAGCTCCACGAATATCGCACAATGATGTTAAATCTTAAAAGAGTAATCAAGACTCAGGAAACCCATAGACATGACAAAACACCTTAAATACCCCCCACTTACTTGTAAGTAGAAGTATATTTTCCATAATCTCTTAATTATCGATTTTCAAGAAATCATTCAATTCTCTAAGTTTTGATTTGACTTGAGCTTTGGAGAAACAATTTCAAGCACTACAAGAAGTTAGCACATTTAGCATATGTGGGCTTTTTACTACCAACAACCCTTAATGTATGGATACTTTTTTTGAACGCTTATTAGTGAAAGTCTAAATAACCAAATCAGAGATAAAATAAAATAAAATTCTTTTTTCAAGGTTCAGAAACGAGCGTCAGAGGGAGTGAGCTCCTCTCTGATTTTAAAACTCGCCAAAAAGGTTAAAACTCATGAGAGGGAGGCACTTTTTAATGCTTTAAAAGCCGAAAAAACAGCCACCAAAACCATACTTTCTAGTAGCAAAGAGACCTTGCGACTCTCCTTAACCTTTGGCCGTAGCAAAAAATTAAGAGGGATAATTCACCAAGATATTACAAAAGATAATCCATGCTAGGAGTAATTAAAAGGAACTTTAAACCCTCTAGAATTTCCCATCACTAACACTAGAAAAGATCAAAGATGGGATTCTTTGTGAAATATTAATATCAATCCCTCTCAACACTTGACTTTTAAGTTAGATAAGTTAATGACTCGATTTATATGGTACAAAGTCAAGCCAAACTTTGATTCATAAAACAATGTCACGTAATAATTGAAGCTCTGAAAAGTAAACTTCAACTCCTAATTAAGTACTAAATTTCCGAAATTTCATCTACCTCACAAGTCACAACCAAATCATACATATATATTTATATGCTTACAAAAGTCATAAACCATATTTCATCACCATATATAGTAACAAATTATTCCATCCTTTATATACAAATTATACGCACTTATACTTGTTAAAAATAATAATAATAATGTCACACACACAACTTAATCCTAATGACCTTATTGTTTAATTAATAGGCTTCAAAGTCTCTAAGTGAGAGTTGGTTCATTCTTGGCACATTTTCTGAATGCCTAAGCCCCAAAGTAAGTGACACATCCCCTGCATGAGTACTCCCAACCCTAACCATACTTCCACCAACTAAGCCAAAGTTCGATTCCGTACCCTCTTCGGGGGTCGTCATAAAACACCGATACTCTGGTGGCTGTGTGTGGTGGCTTGTGGCGGCAGAGGAGGTGGCGCCGCCTGGTGGGACCAATTGTTCAACCTGCCTATAATTGATGGTGCTTTGTGAAGGGTCATTTTCTGTTGCATTGATTTCTAATCTTTTGCCTCCAGATTCAGATATTGTTTTTGGTGCAGTACTACTTGCTGCAGTGCTGTGCATTGGGGCTTGTGCTGCATTGGTTTCTTCTTTAGATGATGCTGCTGCTTCAGAGTGTTGTACCTTTTCATGAAACTCCTGCTGGTACATTTCTTCCACCATGGGCTTCCAGAGGCGAACCCTAGCATTTATGAACCAATTTGAAACCTGCAAACAGTGAATTTATGGCGTTTGGAAAAGAGTTAGTGCAGTTGATAGGTAATAAATTTTATGCAGCATTGGATTCAGCTCATTCACTATTCAATGCACAAGAACATGCAATTTGATCAACGTACAATCACTTGTCCTTTTCAATAAGAATGTACTTTTCTTTTTCTAAAAAAGGGATTTTTCTTTTATTTAATCATTCAAATAAATAGATAAATCTGACTTTACAGTTCATTTGACTGCATGGTATCTAAGATCCAAGTATTTAAATACAATGCTTTTAATTTATAATAATGAGATCTTTATGACTTTTCCAGACTTCAAGCTACATTAATTACTATCATCCTATAAGATTTATAAGAATCCATCAATAATAATAAATAATTGTAGCTGTCCCAAAAACTCCAAACCTGTCAAAGTTGTGTAGTACTCAAAGAATTGGATCTCTTAATGATCATATATATAATATATGTATATATATACCTATACACACACACAAAAGCATTTGTTTATCTAATTAAGGGCTATAGAGTAATTGTGAACTACGTACCAAATGACTAAAGAGAGCATGGGAAAAATATATCAAAGTTTACCTTGTGATAGTGTAAAAAAATATATCTAAGTTTATCTGGTGATGGCACCCTCCCCCAACTTTAAATAATTTGTTTTGGCATACAAGTTTTTGATATCCAAACTTTTGCCTCTCCAAAGATTAAAACTATCAAGTCTTACCTTTTTTCGTTTTTTTTTATTCGTCCCTGAATTAAATTTTTTGGCTCCATCTATGTGGATTATAATGTATATATATATATATATATATATATATAAGTTAGGATGACTTTTGATGCACTTATTTGAAGAGAGATCATGTACCCTAATAGCTAATAGATGTTGCATTGATATATTATTAAGAAGTAGGAGAGTATCTGGCCAGGCTTGGTCATTTTAGTTTTAGCCCAGCGTTGTACTTGTACGTTAAAAATAGTTCCAACAATTTGAAAAATTGCAACATTATTAGTGTTTTTCTAAAAAAAAGTTAGTCTCGCACTTTATTTTTCATTAAAATTTATATTTCAAAATCTCATGTATAAACGCAATTACATCCAACAAGACTATATATATCATATATTTTACAATGAAATATCTAATCAGTCATAGGCATGTAAAGAAGATCTCAAGACAAGTATGTTTCCATCAATACATTTATAATATGCAACGAAGTTCCCATCTTCCTGATGCAGAATAGACTATACTTTATTTTTAAAATGTTAACTGTGTGTACTGTGTACTGTTAAACAGAAACGATTAAATCATCAGTTATTGTGAAGATTTTAATTACTTATAATAGAGACTTCAGAATTACAAGAAAATGCAGAGCAAATATTGTAACTCAAAATTAACTAAAGACGTGATATTGTGGATCCAAATCTGGTGGCACGGAGGTGCTCAAATAATTCTCACTATAAAAAATAAAATAAAAAAAAGACATCAGTGACAAAATGACAAATAACAATGTCAAAGTTGTCATTTATAAATTTTCAGTAACAAGACTTTTTGCTTTGTTACAAAAAGAGGTTTCACATAGAGATGATAATGGGGCAGGGTTAGATGGGTATTCGCTCCGAACCCATCCCGATTAGGGCGGGTTTGGGTATACCAACGGGTTATGAATATTAAGTTTATGACCCGACAGGGTATGGGAGGGTAGTGAGTATGGTGCAACCACCCCCATAACCCGCCCCACTAATATGCCTTTGACATCGGAGTTGGATACTTTTAGATGAAAGTGTTTTGCCAAGATCTCATGATTTTGACATGTTGGGTTGGTGGAGGATACATGGAGTTAAATATCCGAATTTACAGAAGATGGCAAGGGATATTTTAGTTATTTCAGTATCAACGATTGCATTTGAGTCAGCGTTTTAGTAATAATGGACAATTGGTTAGTTCTCATCATAGTAGGCTACACTCATCTACTTTAGAGGCCTTGATGTGTGCTCATCGTTGGTTATGCATGGAACATACGAGTGGTAAGTAAACTTTCAGTTATACTATATTTTAATATTTTATAGTATATTATTACACTTAATAAAATTGATGTTTGTTTATCTTATAGGTACTTGTTTGATTGTTGGTGATAAAAAGACTTGTGCCGCGATGCTTGATGTGGAAGAAGATGTCAAATAAGTATTTGATGCCTAGACAATCTAATTCATTTTATTTTATAGTTGAGTTGATGAATAATTTGGAATATTTTGTTTTATGAATTAGTTTTAATTTGATGTAGTAGAATTAAAATACATGACCATGAATGTTATTTGGTGTAGTATCATATTGATATGGATTTAAATTTGGTCTTATGAATGTGATTTAATTATTATTTGTGTGGATTCTCATGATATTTGTCTATGTTGTAAGTTTATCAGCTGTTGGATTATTCGAATTTGGGTCGGATAATTGCAGGTTTGATTAATTAATAAATTTTCATGACTCATTCAGGTTTAACGGGTAAAACTCGAACCCACCGGATATTTGGTGTGGTGGGACAGGGCGGGTTGTGAGTATCAATAAAGTTAAATAGGGAGGGTAGCAGGTTTTGTCAAACCCGCTTCATACCTGCTCCATTGTCATCCCTAGTTTCACATGTTTAATAGTGCTAATGTTTGTATAAAAATTGTCACTCTTGATAATTAGTGACAAGGAAGTTGTTGTTACTATTGACAATTAGTGACAACAATTATTTGTGTTGTTACTAAACATGTGTCAATAGTGACAACTTTAAAGAAATTTTGTTCACTAGAAATTCTTATTGTGATAAAGCAAAAATTACTATCATTCATTATATATATCTAGTGACAATTTTAACATTGTGACTTCAAAATGTATCGCTAAATCTTTATTTCAATTTCACTTGCTGCAAGAAAAACATTATACTACAGACATCTCCAAAGTGCATTTTTAATAAAATGTTATATACCACATATTTGGTACCACTATTTTTTCACCTCCCCATAATTTAGAAATATTGATATATTAAATCCATCAAAGCCAATTAATTGCATAATTTCTTTCCAAAATGAAAAAAGTAACGGCATAAGAATGATGGTACATCACATTGCACTTTTTTAATTATCTTTCTTTTTTATATGTTTGGTCACAAAATTCCCCTGTAGGATTAGAGGAAATTAGCAAATTGGTCATATTTTTCTCGTTTGTAATTTTAACATAGTATATTTTAGAAAATTATATACTATAAGAATATAAGAAATATACAATCAATTAATCAATCAAAGGTGTATTAAGTTCCCGCATTTCGCATGTCATATGATAGATACACACACATGAACACCTTCATATATAAATACATACACACAATTGATGATTTAAAAAACGAATGATATAGAAAATGAAATTTCCCTTTCAAAAGATATGACGCATCGATTGTGATACAGAAAGATGTAATGAGTACCTGATTTTTGGATAAACCAGTCTGTCGAGACAGCAAATGTTTGTCTGCTTCACTCGGGTACCTGACACAAATCAATATATATATTTCTTCACAATTTTCTCATTAATACAACATATCATTAATCATTACACAAATGTACAGTTCTTGCATGCATGGTAGCAATCAATACTTTTACTAACCCAGCAAATGAGGTACTAATTGAGTTAACCTCACTACTGATCATTCAGGCCCCTTTTTCAATGTATATATATCTATAGTACATCACAGGTCGTTGAGTACAAAATTATTGTATAATCTTAATGTTCTTCATACTTATTCGTCTACAGTGCATTGATCATGTGCTCTCAGTACTTAAGAATCACTTAATTATGAGCATGACTCTACAATTAGTGAGAATTCTAACCCAAATCTAGTTCAATAAAACTCAAGCAATCACATAACTAATAAACTAATTAAAGATGACTATGCATATGTTGCACACTTTAAAAAAAATGACTAATCACAAACAAACGGTTCATTTCCGCGAAATGCTACATGGACTCATATATGCTTGTGGAATATGAAATTACCAAATAAGTCTGTGAAACACGAAGGTCAAAAGTCCGCCATGTCGACGCTCCCCTAAATGCATTGACTTCTATTCATCAATATAAAGTAAATAATTCCCTTGTTCTTTTAAGATATTTACATTATAGTTTTTTTATTTTATTTTACTTTACCTTATTCTAATTATTTTGTTTTTTTCTTCGTCTTTTTCTTCAACTCATCTTCTTTCCAAAAAGCCTAACCCTGATGCATGTTTTCCCTCACCCCACCATCCAAACTCAGTCTCAGATCCACCAATTTGTCTAAACCTTCCATCCACTGGCACTGCCCGTACTCCAGATCACTGTCGTTGCTTTGCTGGTATTGACACCCGTTTTATGCATACCTTCCTAATCTCGCCTCCACCCGTCGCCAAGCCTACCACCACCACCCTCCAAGGTTGTAGCCCTGCGGCCACCCTCACTTGTTTCGCACCTTTCCTGAAGCCATCCACCATCCTCCCAAGCCACCCCACCCTCACCCCTCGTCAAGCTCCCGCTCTAGCACCAGATCTGTAACTCTTCCATGCCACCACCCGCCCGCCACTTCCTTGACCACCAAACCCAATATCAAGTCTCTACATATATGTTACGTACGCTTTACATATATACATACATATTGGTATATTCACACATCGCTAAAATAATTATTTATAGAGATACGAGATAATAAAGAACAATCATAGCATCTTATCAAGTTCAAGTGAGGTTATAAATTTATAATTATAACAATATATATTTGTATACATACTAAATATAACATGTTAAATCAGGGTCATTATAAATTGAATTCAATAAATATATAAATATTTAATTTGTAACACCGATTTTTAGCATATTAGATCCCAATGCTTGTTAAACTAGAGTCATAATATTCTTTTAAATAACAAAACACACAAACACACGTAAAAATTAAATTGCTTTTTATTTTTTTACCACATGATCAAGTCTTTTTTTACCTTTGTTCTTTCACATGAGTTTTTGTGCTACTCTCATATTTTTGTAAGGGTAGATCGCAACAAGCGCTTTCTTCACACGAGTAATATGTTTATTCTTTTACCAAACAATTTTTCCTGTAATTAATCAATCTAGTGGATTTACAGTCCCACGGTCCCCCTCCTTATACAGTGTGTGTTTGTTTCTGGTTGTCTCTGTGTGTGTATATATGACTCTGTGTGTGTGTAAGAGAGAGAGAAAGAAAGAGAGAGAGAGAGAGAGAGTAAATACGGATGGAGGAAATGCTCAAAAAGCCAGGCTCTGAGTATGTTAACAGATCTCTCAGGCAATCCCCTTTGTGGCCTCCATGTTTCGGGATCCATCATTCCCATATGCTCAAGAGCTTTCCGTTGCCTGTACTTCTGCTCCACCGCCTTCAGCCGCGGCGTTTCCCCTTTAGTCAATCCTCCTATCCCACTTATTACCCCATCTTTCTCCCCTAAACCTTCACAAGCCACCTTCAACTCCCCAACTATCGCATCTTTTATGCACCGGAAATGCCTCGACATCGCCTTCTGCGCTAACCCCGTATACCCCCCCGCCGCCTCGTTCCCCATTATCAAATCAAACGAATTCACCATTGCCTGCATTTGCTCACAGTATCTCCTGTATCTTGCATCCACCTGATAATATCATATTAATAAAAAATTAAAAAAAATGGTAATAAAAAATTAGTATTAAATAAAATGATATATCGAACATGGCTAGCATGATGAGGACTGTAGTGCCACTAATTGTGTTAACCTTTCTCCGGCAGAAGGAATGTCTAAATAAAGTTGTGACATTGGCTTTATATGCATTTATTGCATGTGAAGATGACAATAATTAGGACTAAATAATTGTATCTTAAAAGAATATACAGATGAGTGCTGATTAAATTCATAAAGCTTCAAAGTGTATATAGTAGTACTTATTATGAGGACCTTTTCTCCTTTTTATATCAAAGCCTGACAGGAAGATCAGATTTCTTGTTTCAACAATTCACCATTATTGATCATTATTTAATATAAATATATGTTTTGAGATTAATAATTAAGACACAGCAAAGGGAAATGGTCCCAGATTAACTAAAATCATAATTTATTTTCCTTGAGCAGCAAAACTTGTTTATATATATATATATATATATATATATACACAATTTTATAATCAGGAAAAGAACAGCAACTTCCTGTAAGATTCCGGACTACACCTTATAATGGAGGCATGTCTATTATTCAGTCGACATGTACCCCAAACTGAAGTCTATCATCCTAAGGAACATCCTATTAAAAATTTAATTATCATTACATTAATATATTATACTAATTAGTGCTATGTTTGGTACGTGGGATATTCATTTCAGCGGCCGGCCGCTCCCTTATTGATTGCTGGAAGGAAAAATAAATTTTATTAGTTCTAAACATTATTTTATATTTTTTGGAATTTCTTGTTAATTGTATATACAATATATATATATACACGCGAATTTGTATGTAAAAATGTTATAAGGATCAAACAATTTTTTCATTATTATTCGTAATTAATTGACATATCATTAATATCTTATTGATTAGAATAATTTTCATAGAGACGAGAGAGAGAGAGAGAGAGAGAGAGAGAGAGAGAGAGAGAGAGAGAGAGAGAGAGAGAGAGAGCAGTGTTACAAACCTCATCAAGCATAGTCAATAACTTGATTTTTCTCCTCTGGTACTCAGCCCTTTCAGCAGGTGAAAGATTAAGATGATTTTTTGAGGAAGATGAATCCTCGCCACCACCACCACCACCACCACCCAAGATTGAATTAGGGTTTTTTTCTTGATTCTTAAATCTCTGGTTCTTCAATTGCCCTCTCCCAATATAACAAATTTCACCCAACAATTCTTGTGCAGCCCTCAGGTACCGCGAACTCCTAAGAATGTTTGTGTTTCTAGATGATTCCAGAAACCCAAAATGGACCTGATTCTCATGGTGATCAGACAATCGAAAAACTTGCTGGTTATAACTCCCATGATCTCTCAGTCCGTACGGATTGTTTGAAGCCCCATGGAAGTATAATTCACCATTTTCCAGACTTGTTTTGTCGAATTTGGCAGTTTCCAAGTTTCTTAAAGAGGAAGAGAGTGACAAAGAAAGAGCTTGTCCCTCCATGATTCTTGATCCAGTTAGCGGGATATTGTCGTTTTCGCCTGGAATAATATTCCAAGTAAACTGGGGTGGTGGCGGAGGGTCCATATTTGATGATAATCCGGGACTGATTAAGTGAAACCCTTGAAGATTAGTGTCTGATGAGCTTGGAGCTAACTTGTGAAGGTAAGAAGATGTACAAGGAGGAGGAGTAGAAGCTTTAATATGTGGATCCATGAAATGAAACTGCATGAAAAAAAAAATTGAATTTCAAGATTGCTCCTGACAAATTGCATGAAATTTGATGATTTCATGCTGTATAATTGCAAAATTGCAATTATTACTAACTTCAGTTCAGATTCTCTATTCCAATTTTATATTTTATCTTGTACATAAAAAGAAATATCGTAATTAATATGAATTATCAAATTGAAATAGAGGATCTGAACTGAACTGCAACTTGTGTTGATGTTGAAAAACTCACCTCTTCATTTGCAGTCTCATTTACTACTGCTGCTGACAGCTGCTGTTTTTGAGGCCACCACCGGTAACTCGATTGGATCTGATCATCCAAAACGTCGTTGCCCGGTTTTTGCCATGGCAAGTTTATAATCTCGGTCAGCATCCCTCCGGTGTCATATACTGGTGGCGGCTGCCCGGTTATATCCGGTTCCTCAAACCCTTGCACTGATCTTAACATCCAATCCCCTTGCTGTTTTGCACTCATAGATCTTTCATATGCATTTAAAAAGCTGTGGGACATGAATTATATTTCTTGAACAACCAAGATCTTAAGGCCTAAGAAAATGACAATTCTTCAAAGAACTTGAATTTTCCCTACATACCAAAAAATCAGCAAGATTTATTAACATATTTTCTATCAACACAATACGAATGGCAAATTTAAAAAAAAAAAAAAAAAAAGGAAGTTAATAAATTCATAATCAAATTGTGAAAATGAAGAAATGAAGTGATTTTGCATTATGGGATATTTTTTTCCTTTTTACCTCAGTACTTGTTTCTCAACTTATTCTCTCAAAGAAATTCGAGTTTGTCGATAAGTTATACCAGTTAAAGAAAGCAAGGTATGGATATGAGTGAATCCAATCCCAGAAACATCCTTTTCCTGATAGAGAAATTAACTCATATCTCCATGGTGAAATTTGTTGATCTTTGTGCTTGGTGTGTTGCAAATCTACTTCAAGGAATCTTTAAGGACAGTTTTCAATCAGACAATAAAAAAGAGCCAGGGAGAAGGGATAATGAAAGGAGAGGGAGAAAAAAAAAAAAAAAAAAAAAGGTCACCCTCTAAAACTCTTCACTCCCTCATTTCACTTTCATCGAACTTTCTATATAATATAAATACAAAAGTTATTATATAATTTGTATATATGCTTTCTTTTCAAACTTTTATTAAAATAAATACAGAAAGTTAAGGTAGTGAAAGTATAAGCACAATACAATCTTTAGCGGGGATTTTTTTTGTATTCTTTTGAAATAATTAAGTTATTTCTAAGACCGTACGTACTAAATATAGCTGCAAGTGCACGTCCTTGCTTCTTTAGCTAGTGACCTTAGTGGCCTCCAAAAGGTTAAGGGCATCATAGAATTAATTCGAAATTAAAAGCTTAAATTAAAGTATTTAAGTAGTATTATTTTGTACCTCATAAAGCTATTAAATTGGATATGCACATTTGAAGGATGCTGCACCTCACAAGGTAGGGTTTGTGAAAAAGCAACACAATTCTTTTAGTTTATAGGTACATTTAATTTGTTGTTAACTATTTGAATAATAGAGACTTTAAACCGGACTTAGTAGTTGAAGCGATTTTCATGTTACTACTGAAAGAGAACTGTTTTGATAAGTTTAAGCCATGAGATACATTTTATATATAGTTTCTCTAAATGTTTACCCCGTATATTTGAACCTAAGCCATCGCGTTTGGTCTCAGTAACTATGGCACTATATCAATGAGAGAGGAGAAATAATTAATATTTAATATATACTTGTAACGAGTCTAAATAGAGGAAGAATTAGGGTACCAAAATATCCAATTCACTAACCAAATATCTCATGTAATTCAGGGGGTTTTCTTCTTCTTCTTCTTCATTTTTTTAGTTGCTGTGGTAAAAACATGCCATAAATACTATTGAATTAATTTATACTGTTCATGAATTACAAAATTTTAAAATTAATGTCAACATACGAGCAAAAATATAGGACACAATCCCCCAAAATAAAATCTGAAAGAATTATTTAGATTTTGTACATAACTAATTAAAGTGGTATAAAATGCACAAATAATTAAGAAATAAAAAGTTATAATAAACATAAGTAGTCAATAAATAAACATCTATATGATCAAATACCAACTCAACAAACCAACAACGATAGCTATGGACAATATATAATATAAACAAAGGTACAAAAACAATCTAAAAATTCTTGTATTATATTAAACGATGGTAACTTAACAAAATATTGAAAATGATTGTGTTATAATGCTAGTTCAACAATTTAAAGTATGTATGTAAAATTTGATTGCACTTGAGCATGAAATAAATATAAGATTTATAGTTTTCGGTATAAAACGAAAAGCTAGCGGATAAAAAATGCTTTATACCAATTCTACACAAATAATCAATACACCCGGATCCTAGATATTCAATTCCAGTTTATGAAATCTTGATATATATAGCTCGACATTTATTTATAGAATTTCAAAACTTTAAGAGAATTTGAATATTATTTTCTATTGAGAGAACTTGCAAAAAAACCATCCTCAATCTATTTGTGTGGTGATATCGACTAAGTTTTTTCATAGTGTAATTAAGTACACATCGTTGGCTCAATATGTATTAAGAAATAAATTAAAAAGGGTTAGAATTTAGGACAAACAATTTAAGAAAAACGATAATACTTTCGTTTTATTGGCATCGAAATTTTACCCAAACAATTAGAAGATGATTGAAATTGAGTTGACAATAAACTTGAAGATGAATGTAATAAATGCGTCTTTTATGAAGTTACTGTTTATGGTGTATATAATTTATAAATTGATACCAAAGATGTCAAAACTTGTACAGATTCATGTCATGGTCTCTTACGAGTCCTAGGTCATTGAAATCAACAGCTTAGATGTCATAGTTGGGGTCATCGAATATATATAAAACACCTCGATCTTCGTCTTATTTGGATATTTTGCCTTATTTTTTAGGGTGTTTTAGTCTTTTAAGGGCTAGCCCTATCAAAGTGCTTTTGTTTTGAACCCTCACAAAATGGTATCATGAAGAGAGAAAGGGACCACAGTTGTGTGTTTAATTTGTCGTGGGGCATGAAAATATGGAAGTGGTGTTTGTGAGTTGTGACACAGAGATGAGACGATTAATCTTTACCCATATTATTATGATGATCCATCGACTATTCGACTCGTTTAATTTTCCTGTGGGGGACTACCAAAACAGCACTGTGTAGATGGTGACAACCACCAGTATCTCATCATAAAATTATATGCTTCTTTGTCAAACAAATAAAATAAAGTTACTATATACGTGTGTGTATATATAAACTGAAATTTTGTACATATATACAACTTTATAATATATTGAATTCCCCCATCACAACTTAAAAAATTATATATATTAATGTCACTATTGATATACTTACTGTGTCCAGTTGTGCATTGTTGAGTGCTCTTAAGATGTATTTGGAGTAAAAGATGTGTTTGAGAAAAGTATGTTGAGCTAAGGGTTTCTAATACATCGATCATAGTTGAATAATAGCTTAAAATTAGTGTTACATAATTTGAATTTCATAGTAACTCAATATTATTATCTGAATAAATTAAATCAAATACAACGTTATAAATTAGGGAAAATTAAAAAAGAAAATCTGTAAAATAAATTTTTATATCCAAAAAACTCATGATAATATTTGTCAATTCAAAAAACTCATTCAATCAAATTTATGCTGTTAAATGTCTTTAGCCTTCTAGACTAAAAATTATTCAATTATAGTTTTGCAGTAAAATTTATTTATTTAAAACTTTTTATTGATAAATCAAAAATAAATTATATTAAGATATTTAAAATTTTAATATTAAAGAATAAAATCCATATTATATGATAGATCAATTTGAAAGAATCAAAATAAAAAGGTTCCAATGAGAAAAAATAATTGATCCATTACTAACTTGATAAATGAAAGATAATTTAGTCTAAAAAGTTTCTAATCCTAACTTTTGAGTTTTGGAACAAAAAGTTTGTAAAATAGGTTTTTGAAATTGAAAAATACTTTCATGGGCTTTTTGGACATAAAAAATTATTTTAGGGGATTTAAGTTATTTTCCCTAATTTCTTCTTTAGAACATTTACAATTTGTGTATTCCTTCTGAAATATATGACACCGCTTATTATGCACGAACAGTCCAAAAAATCATATTGTATGGTATTGGACACGTCTCGGACGTGACACGCCTCCGACACATGTCGAACACGATCAATCCATGTCCTAAAATAATAAAAATGAAAAAAAATCTAACACGGCCAGGGGGCGTGTCTGACACGGATTTAGACACGGCATAGCTTTTTCTGAGAAATGAAGAAGTATGGGGTCAATTGTAAAATAAAAAACTTAAAATTCATGTTCTATTCTTTCAGCAAAACATAACTGAGAACACGCAGCAGCCCTGTTTCTTTTATCATCCTCAACCGTTTGTGCGTCACCCTCATCGCTGTCGTCAAATAGAACCCCCGAAACTGTTATGATCCTAGTTACAAGTTTATGGAGACTTAAATACCACATTAGAATTACGGAGTTCTAATGGGGGGCCTATATGACTTTCGGCTCTCCCACATCAATAAGTTAGCTTTTGGGATTGGATTCTCCCAAAGTCATACCAATTGGTATCAGAGCCGGCCATCATATCTTCAATGCAATCGCGGAGCGTGGGTGGTGAGTGCGCCTACTCGATGGTTCCAGAGAGAGCCGAGGTTCGGAGGTTGTCGCCCGCATGCGAGCCGAGCTGCGGAGCGTGGTGGAATGTTTTGATCCTAGTTGCAAGTCTGCAGGGACTTGAATCCCACATTGGAATTATGGGGCTCTAATGTAGTGTTTATATGGCTTTGGCTCTTCCACCTCGATAAACTAGCTTTTGGGGTTGGGCTTTCACAGGATCTTATTAGAAACCACCATAAGTTATTTAATTCTGCATTAATTTCTACTCCTACAATTTAGTATTTTACAAATTCAAAACCCTAAATCCCCAAATTGAAACCTAGATTATATGTTTTGAAATATGTATAATAGTATGCTTGATTATTAGGAATTAGCTTTGGCTGCAACTTCAGTTGCCATGGTTGATTGGTATATTCTGGAATGTGTGGATGAAAGTGAGAAGGGAATGAAAAATTTGTAGATGATATCATATTCCATCACATTTTCCTCTCTGAAATATAAGTACCAAATTTTGAATTGCTAAAAATCAATTTCTAGTTTATAAATAAATATATATATATATATATATATATACACACACATATGGGGTATCGCATTGGAGCCGTATCATGTCCTATATTTTTTAAGAATTATTGGCCCCAATTGGATGGGATGCTGTTTCCCATTTCTCAATTTCTCAGAGAGTTTTTTTTCATCAGAAATGCATTTGTTTGACATTTTGCAAAAATATCTCAAAAAAATATTACACACAATTTCTCAGAAAAAAAATCTCAAATGCTTTGAAAAATGGATTTACATGGCATTTCTCTCAATTTTTTCTCAGAAAGTCAAAAATTTTACTATTCATTATTAGACAATTCACCCAATAATTAAAAGTACTTTATCCACCAATATCTTGATAAAATCATCAAAATAATAACATATCTTTATTTGAAATAGTGTAGGAACGAAATAAGATTCACTTCGCATGTTTTTTTATGCCTTAATCGATGAGTTTAGCTTAAATATGTTAAATATTCTTACAAAAAAATAAAACTCATCCAATCCAATTTCCCATAAAAAAAAGATTTTTTCTTACAAAAAAAATATATCACATCACACTTAATCATTACACTTTTTTCTATATAAAAAAAAAGCTCATCCAAACACATTTCCTTTTTCATATCTCTATTTCTTTAAAAATAATTTTTCTTACTTTATCTATGAAAAATGAGAAATAGGAAATAGACGTCCATCCAATCGGGCTCATTGTATTCCATGTTCATGTCTTATCGTGTCCCCTATCATCGTGTCTATACATCATAGGACACCACAACTCGGTATCCACTTTTTGTCCCGTATCACCGTGTCCATATCCGTATCATATGACTTTTTGTCAATTTACATATGTGGGCACTCGTTATTGGACAAATTAAAGGGATCGAGTATATCCTGAAAATAAAAAGAATCTTGCTAATGGTATATATGTGATTAACTTTGTAAGATGTAAAATACCACCACTCCTTTAAAGCTACAAGGTTTCTCGGAAACATTATACATGAGAACAGGAGAAATTGCATTTTTCATACGCCAAAGGGGAGTGCTTGTCGTTTTGGTACTAAAAGGGACGTTTTTAATTTTGGCACAAAACAGGTCAATTTTTGGCAATTTTGGTATAAATCACGCTAGAAAATTTGAAATTCGCTGAAAATGTCATTTGGCTGGAAAATTGACTTGAATTTGGAGGGATAATTGACTTCTAATTTGGGAATTTAACTCAAATACTTTCCATTTCCTCTTTTTTAACTTATCTAAATATTTTTGGAAATTTTAATTGAATTTTCGTTTGTTTAGTATAGATAAAATTTCAATAATTAATTTTAATATTAAATTTTAAAATAATTTAAATAAAAATGTAATATTTATATTCTGATTTATACTAAAAAAACATTCTTATTATTTTTGAATTTTTCAAAATTGCTTTTATTTTATTTTCTAATTTTGTTTTCTTTTTCAGGTTTTATCTAATTTTTTTCTTCCGATTTCTCATTTTTTTTATGATTTTTAAATTTTTCAAATTTTTAATATTTTTTATTTTTCTTCTAATATATATTTTTACATAATTTTTCAAAAATAATTTTTTTTGAATTTTTTAATTAATTTATTTTTGTCAATGGAAAGAAAATTGTCCATTACAAAATAAATTATGAGTTTAAGATAGAATTTTTACAACTTTCTAATTTTTTAGATTTCTTTAATATTTTTTAACTATATTCGCATTTATCAAAATATTAAACTATTTTGTTTTCTTAGTAAATTTTTCCAAACTAGAAATAAGTTTGAAATATAAAATTTCAATAATTTTCTAACTTCTTTTTGTAATTTTATCTTCACATGGGAGTTGGGGGTAATTTTGACTTTTTCCCTCATTTCCCTCCTATTTTGGGTGCCACATAGGTAACTTCCCTCTAAACACGAAAATCCCCAAATTTGTGTGTCACATAGACATTTTTCGGTGGATTTCAAATTTTTCGGCCGATTTGTACCAAAATTGCAAAAAATTGACCTATTCTTTACTAAAATTAAAAACACCCCCCTTTATTATACCAAAACAACGAACACTCCCCTTCGGCGTATGAAAACGGAAATTTTCCCCATGAGAACAAGGTCTTAGTATTTGTGTCCATGTGCATTTTGAAGTGGTAATTGTCAAAATTTCATGGATATATATTCAAAATTCCAATTTGAATTTAGGGTTTTAAATGTTTGTATATATAAGATAGAGAGAGAAATCTTTATTATCGAATACTATGATATAAGTTTGCCGAAATAATTCAAAAAAAAAAAGGTTGTCGCGGAAACTGTAAAGTAAAACAAATATAACTTGATAGTAAAACTAATAACCAAATGTCATAAAAAAACTTCATCAAACAAAGTCCTGAAAATTTCATTTATGATTTTGAGGACTTTCTCAATTTAAGATTTAATTTCATTGGAATTTCAATTGCACTTAAAGTAGTACTTTTTGTCCCAACCGTAAAAAAAATGATGGAAAAAGGTGAGTGTCATGCATGCATCGTTATCTCAGGAAATATATATATATAAAAAAAAGATATGTGCATGACACCCGCCTCTTTTCATCTATTTTTTTATGTCTGGGACCAAAAATCTAACATTTCAATCTTAAATGACCAATTCCAATGGGACCAAAACTGAAATGGGCGAAATCCTATATGAGACTAAGAGTAAAATTTCCGCAATAAAGCACATCCAAACTTGAAGCATTCCATAATGCAAAACTATATTGTGGTTTAGGAGGATGAAAATCGTTATCATTAATAAACATAAGTCGAAGACAAGGATTTCACCAAGGAATGGGCGAGATTGGATCCAAAGATATATTTGTACTATACTATGTAATTTCAGGGCTTGAGATTTTTTTTGTTATGGTCTTTTTTTTTCAAGTTACTAAATTATCAATGCATAAATAATGTAATTATAGCATCTCTTACTAATTAAACTCATATAAATGATATCTATCGTATTTTTATAACTAATCTAATAAAACATAACTTCTAAAGCAAAATAGAAAGTGATACTTGCATTAATAAAACATAAAAAGTCTAGGAGACGTAATCTGAAAACGCAAGCAGCTTCAACTTTTTAAAGCCAAATATAAATCATTGTTATTCATCAATAACATCTATTTTCATTAAATCGATTATAGAAACAACTAAAAGAAACATAAACTATACTTTTTATATAGGGGAGAAGAAAAACGTATAAAAAAAAATCTAAATTAAGTGAAAAAATAGTTTAGATCAAAAATCAAAATAAAATACGCTTTTTAAATTTTATGAATTAGTTACATGCCGTGATCAATACGAATTATCAGTCAACATTTTAATAACTAATTAGTAATAATACAATTAACTACTAAAAAAGTTAATAAAGACAAACACGTTGGTCAGAAGTAGAATCCAAGGACCTCTAATAACTTGAGACCTAAGCTCAAGTAATATACTTTTGGCCTCAATAAATGGCTTATCAATATTTTTTTGGGGGGAGAGCAAAGTTATATATTCTAGTGAAAAGATGTGAAGTGATAATGTCAAAATTATCATTCATTAAATATATTGGCAAAAAAGAATGTTTCTTTTGTCATAAAGTTAATTTTCAAAAGTTTACTGGTGACAATAATTGCACAAATTAAAAATCATAACAATCAGTGACACAGTAGTTGTCACGATTGATAATTAGTGATAAACATTTAGTGATAACCTAATGACGACAAATATAATTGTCACTATATTGGTATTTTTTATTTTTTATTTTGGTAGAACTCAATTTCAATTAATAAAAAAGAATAGTACAAGAAAGTGCATAAGAGAACCTTGCCAGAACCAAACTAGTCGACAAAGACTAGAGGCAAATATGATAAACGATCCTACCATCTTAAATGAACATGAATCAAAAATAATAAACCTAAGATAAGAGCCCTATAACACATGCAATGTATCAAACAATAAGGCTATTATACTACCCATGTAATGAGGTTTCAGTCAATGACTCTCAAACCAGATGATTTTGAGGCATTATGCGTACAGACACCCGTTAGGACGTAGTTACTCAAGTAATATAGGTCTCAGAACGATGCTAAGTCATTATGCTCCTATCTTGTTTCTCATTTCCAAAAGCATATTCACATAGTCCAGTAGTTATACACAAAAATCACATAAGGTTATCTAATGTAAAACAAACATCAGATTAATCCTTCATTGTCACTACATTTGTATTCTGACTCAATATGTGTCACTAATTGTTAATAGTGACAATTTAAAAAGAAGGGAAAATTACTCAAAACCCCCTAAAATAATTTTTCATATCCAAAAAACCCATGAAAATATTTTTCAATCTTAAAAACCCATTCTACAAACTTTTCATTCCGAAAACCCCAAAAGTCAGGATTAACAACTTTTTGGACTAAACTACCCCTTCATTTATTAAGTTAATAATTGATCAATTATTTTTCTTAATGTATCATTTTGTTTTGATTCTTACAAATTGATGAATCATAAAATACGAATTTTCTTTTGTAATATTAATTTTTTTAAATATTAGTATATAATTTATTTTTGATTTTAATATGGTAATTATCTATAAATATATGTTTTAAATTTTTTAAAAAAACTAAAAAATCTGAAAATTTAAAATTAAAATCATAATTAGTATCAATTATCAATACAAAAATTTTAAATAAATAAATTTTATTGCATAACAACAATAGATTAATTTTTAATCTAGAAGGCTAAGGGCAATTAAGTCCATAAATTTGTTAACCCTAAATATTGGGTTTTTTGGAATGAAAAGTTGATGGAATGGGTTTTTTGGATTGACAAATATTATCATGGGTTTTTTGGATATAAAAGTTTATTTTAAGGGTTTTTTAGTAATTTTCTTGTTGCCACTAAAAATTATTATTGCGACAAAGTAAATTTTTTTGACAATTCATCATGTTTATGTCTAATGAAAATTTTGTTATAGTGTCACTATTGATATTTTTGGTTGCAGCGAAATAAAACCTTGTACGATGATGAATGATAATGAGATACTATTTGTTGCTTTTATTATATTGTTTCATTAATTCACAACATAACAAAGCCAAGAAAGAAGTCTTTCTGGAGCTCCTTATATTTGTTAATTTTTAGGGCTTATATAATTTTTTTCTCTTTTTTTTTCCCCTTTTTGAAATCATGCACTCTACATTGTGAATTTTGAGCATGTCAATTTTTTTATATACTTGAGCTAGCTTTAAAAATTGAAAGTCATCATATGTTGTGATCATGACCCGGCTCATGACAATTCGGACCCACAAATTTGACCCATCATAAATATTGTATCAAATTAATTGCTTAGAGCCTATTTTCCACTAGCCCAAAAATGACACATACATCAAATATTTTTATAACATGAGACCAAACGTAAAATCCTTGGACCTACATATATCACTACTAGCTATTATGTAGTTGAGTCTTCTTGGACAGTTAAAAGAATTGTGTGAAGTGTGAACATCAGTTAACATCCATCTTGACTTTGAGTTCCCATTTCCCAACTAGTATCAATTTAATGATGAGCCCTTAATTGTCCAATTAAACTTTTGGTCCTTCCTTTTACTTTGGAGTACTAGTTAGTTTTTCTAGAGAAAAATACTAGAGTTAAATTAAAATGTCCAAGATAGAGGAAGCGATTAGATGGCGTTTCATCTTGCCTCATTTTCTTTCATCGAGAAAAAGTGAATTCCAGAGATTTATAAAAATTTAAGTAGTATAGTTTAAATGTGATACGTCTTTTTCTGGACAGTATATTTGGTTGTGAGTTACTTGTAGAAATTTCTCGAAAATTGTTTGCTTTAATCAAAGCCATTCAAAAAGTTAGGACAAAATGGTTTTGTGCGTTTCTTCATTTCGAATAAGACAACGTGGTTAAGGATACTCAAACTTGAAAAATCACTTGAAAAACTTATAGAAAAACTAAGAGGATTAGTCATGTTATTGCCTAGTGGGAAGAATGGGATCTAGGGGTGTGTACGCGGTCGGGTTCGGGCAATTTTAAAGAAAAAAAATCAACCTGACCCGATATATGCGAGTTGACAAAATCTCAAACCGAAACAGCATAATTATCCTTTCAAACCGAGCGGTTCGGGTCGGTCGGGTTTAATATATTTAGCGGGCGGGTTGACGGGTTATCAAATTGCAATTATAGTTCTTACAACTTACTTTTAGTTTTAACTAGTAAGTAAGAAACTAGATAATATATTTGTTGTACATTTAACTAAAAAAAATTCAGTTGGTGAGAAATACAAAAATAAGTGGTGTTGTTAAATAAAAATTATATTTATCATGAATTTTAAAATCTAAAATATTACTAAATTAAATTATCTTATAAAATTAAATTATCTTGTAAGTTTATCATCAAAAGATACATCTACATCTTTATTCAAATCAAATAAAAATATATGTTCAAATGAAATAATTTATTTACTCAAATTAAAAATAAAGTGTTTTACATTAAGATGAATATGTTATATAGTTTTAAGAGTTTAGGGTTAATCTTTAACTCTCTCTTTCTCTCTCTCTCTCTCTCTCTCTCTCTCTATATATATATATATATATATAGGGTATGGATCAAATACATCCTTATGCTTTAGGTAAGATATAAGACCCAATCTAGACCATTTAAACCATTTGATCCCAAGGTCCTGATTTAACTCTATTTGTCAGTTTTTATAATTTTTTTAATGATGACATGAGCATTTTAGTCAATGAAAAAAAAAATCTATTACAAAAAAAACAATTATAGAAACGAATCTGTTTGTCTGTTGATATGGATTTATAGATATATATATATATATATATATTGTATATAACATACATAACAAAGCAAAGAATTTTCAAACTCTCTTTCTCTCTCACAACACTGAAAATCATTGTTCTCAAATTCTTTCTTGTTTTTATATCTAGAATTTCAACTTCCAAAAGATGTTAAGTTCCTGCTTGCTTGTGTTAAATTCTTATTTGTGACTGTAAATTCCGGTGAGCTGATTTTCTTGGAGGTCTCTGGAGTGTTGAAATTTTTCTTGGTGGCGATTTTCTGTTTGATGTGCGGATTTTGATTAAGGTTTTGACTTTGCGGAAATTTGTTGCTAGATTGTTGAAGTTGATCAAGATTTGCGCTGATTATCAATTTGTTATACTGTATAATTGAATATTTTTAATATGTTATAAACACATAATGTATAATGAGTTATAATATGTCGTATAATGTATTATAATCTATTGTATAATGGCTTATAAGATACTAAAATAATTGAATATTTTTAATATGTTATAAACACATACTATATAATGAGTTATAATATACTGTATAATATGTTATAACATACTGTATAATGGCTTATAACATACTGTATAGTTGAATATTTTTAATATGTTATAAACACATATTGTATAATGTGTTATAATATACTGTATAATGTGTTATAACATATTGTATAATAGCTTATAAGTAAGATATTATATAATTGAATATTTTTTATAAACACATACTGTATAATGAGTTATAATATACTGTATAATATGATATAACATACTGTATAATGACTTATAAGATACTGTATAACATACAATATAGAAAGTTCAATGTTTGTTGCCCACCTTCTGTGTAAATGGGGCATTCAATCCACTGTGTAAATGGGGCATTCATTCCATCTTTTTGCGCCCACCTTTGAATATATAATGCTTATTTATATATATAAAAAAAAACTATTCAATCCACCACTTAATGAAATCGTCTCCAGCTCACAAATGAGAATCCACACTGCAATTTCAATAAAAAGGAATCAGAAATGAAGTAAAAGGTATCGCAGCAAGGACGAGAGAGAGAGAGAGAGAGAGGAGAGAAGAAAGACCTTTACTGCAATTTGGTTTAAATGTGAGAGATTTTAGGGAGATTGTGGAGTTAATTTAGGACGTGTATTTTACTATTATACCCCTCAACCAGTTACAATTCAGTTTCACTCTTGTTTCTAGTGTTTAATTTGGACTGTTTGATTTAATTGATCCAATGGTGTATATTGGATCTTATCTCTTATCTAATATAGAGTATGTAATAGATCTTGACCCTATAGAGAGATATATATATATACTTTTGACATATACAATTAGCGGTCGGGTGGCGGGTTAAGCGGGCTATAATTATTAAACTCACCACCCGACCCGAAAGTGGCGGGTTGCAATTTTTTCAACCCACCACAATTATTTAACAATTTCAAACTGGCGATTTTCGGGCGGATCGGGTTAATTTGAGCGGGTCGGGCGGATTGACCGAGTTTATGTACACCCTATTGGGATCTCATGAAGTGAGATTTTCTTCCCTTTAATTGACAAAAAGCCCAAGACAAGTTTGGAGAAAATTTTCTGAATTTCTTTTCAATCTTACTTACACCCAAACAAGTTTTGTGCGAAAAAATTATGTTTGTGAGCTGAATTTTTTTTGGAAATCTTTTACATCAATTTGTAGTCTTGATAAACTTGTTACATTTTCCACGAATAAAAATAACGGACCAAATTTACACCAAAAAATATATAACGCATTTCTACATTTAACTTTTTGATGGCAAAAGATAAGTAATATGATAATATTGTTCGCTACGGTAATTGAAAAATTATTGATGCATGTCTTTGAGATTAAATAATAATTAGATCTAGACAAGACGTAAGATCCTGAACTCCGATACGAGAGACAAGACCTCTCACATGATAAAGAAACAACATATCAAAAATTTAACCAAACATCAAAAAACATAAATGTTTAACTTTAATTTTTATTGACTTCAGATCTATCATTGGGGCATCGCTTTGCAGAGAATGGTATGATGAGCAAGGCTGGAGAAGATGCTTTGACACCTAACGTGTACAAACATCTGAGAAATAATTAAGTTCAAAGAGCGAAGTAAAACCAAACCAAATAAGGAGAAGGGAACAAGATATTTTGGGATAGGAGGAGATCTGAGATGGAATGTATATCTCGTTTGCTCCCCTGGAAGACTTAAACTAAGATCCTTACTGTCGCATATCAAAATTACTTCATTAATCTACAACATAAAAGAATGTTGGAGACAAATATTAATTAATTTTTCAAAATTCTTCAAAAAAAAAGTTATTTTGTTTTCTAATTTTTTTTTTGAGTTTTTAATTTATTTATTTGTCAATGGGAAGAAAAATACTACGCCATTAAAACTAAATTTATTTACAATATAAGTTTTCAAATTTCTTTATGTTTTTAATATTTTTTTAGATAAATTTTTAATATTTTTGCAACTATATCCACATTTAAATAAATATTATATTATTATATTTTTTCAATAAATAATTATTTTCTTAAACTTTAAATTAGTTTGAAATATACAATTTTAATATTTTCTAATTTCTTAGAATTATTTTTATTTTTTTTTAGTTTAATCTTCACATGAGGTTTGGAGATAATATTGACTTTTCCACTCATTTTCCTTCAAAGTCACGTAGGCAATTTTCCCTCCACATGCGCCAAAATTCCCAAATTTGGTGCCACATAGACATTTTTCGGCTAATTTTGAATTTTCCGGCTAACTTTATACTCAAATGTCAGATTCTCGCCGGAGTGTACCAAAATTGCCAATTGGACTCTTTTTTGTATGATAAAAACTTACACGACCCTTTGACATACCAAAGATATAGGTTGTGTTTGGTTTTGTTTTGGACTAGGTTTTTAACTAAAACTCAACCAAAAACTTGTTTGGTTGTGGATTATTTGGCCAAACATGGGGCCCATGTTTGGCCAAATATTTAGACAAAAAAATCCAATTTTTTTTCTCTCTCTCTCCTTCCTCTAGCGTGCTCTCTCTCTCTCTCCTCCTTGCTCTCTCTTTTTTTTAGGCATGTTTACTCTGTTAAATATACATATGTTATATTTGTATAATATACAATATATTATATGTTATGTATGTGTAATATACAATATATACATAGTTATATAGTATAGATATGTATGTATAGTATTATGTATGTGTATACATAGGTGTAATAGTATAAGTTGTAATATTGTATACATGCATATATATATATATATATATATATATATATATATATACGAATATAATACATATGTGTAATGTCATAATAATATATGTATATTAATATTATACTTTATATATATACTTACGTATATACATTTATGGAGTTATATGTAAAACTTATATTATTATATATCTACGTATATAATACTTATATCTCATGTATATTGTAATTTTATAATATATATATATATATATACGTATATTATATATTATATTATGTAGAATATATTATTCATATGATATTATAATATTATGTAAAATATAATATATGCATATATTATGTATACACTATATAATAGATACATTCTTATATATATAATTTAACACAAAGTTTTTTAATATTATTATCATGATTAAAAATCAAGATAGTATAAAAAATAGTATTAATCTTGAATATGAATTACCACAGGACTTAGATCTACTCAATAAGTAGACTATTCCTAGAATTGAACCAAAAACAATTTATAAACTAGGAACCTTTGAAAAATTAGGATTAAGACAGTTGGTTAAAACCACTGAACAATCTATTTCTTTGAATAATGAAGAAATAATTATTAAATTAATTAGTGATAAGGATATACTCCCTTAAAAAAGATCTTTTAGATAGGTTCTATGATGCAATCATATTTTCTAAATTTGATTTAAAATCAGGGTATTGGCATATCCAGATTAATAAATCCGATAGATATAAAACTGCTTTTAATGTTCCTATAGGCCATTATGAATGGAATGTTATGCCTTTTGGTCTAAAGAATGCCCCTTCAGAATTTCAGAAAATAATGAATGATATTTTTACTCCTTATAGTGAGTTTATTATCGTATATATAGATGATATCCTTGTATTTTCCAAGGATATAGAATCTCATTTAAACATTTAGATATATTTAGAAAAATTATTATTCAAAATGGATTGGTAATATCTAAGCCAAAAATGTCTTTATTTCAAACAAATGTAAGATTTCTTGGTCACAATATTGAAAAGGGCAATATTATTCCTATTAATAGAAGTATTGATTTTGCTTCTAAATTTTCTGATGAAATTACAGATAAAACTCAATTACAAAGATTCTTAGGAAGTCTAAATTATATATCTGCATATTATAAAAATCTTGCAGAAGATACTGCTATTCTATATGCTAGACTAAAAAATAAACCAAAACCTTGGTTGGAACAGCATACTAATGCTGTAAAGAAAATAAAAGATAAGGTTAAAACTTTATCATGTTTAATCCTAGCTAACCCAAATTGGGTAAAAATTGTAGAAACTGATGCCTCTGAAATTGGTTAATATGGTGGAATAAGTTGGTTAAACCACTAAACAATCTATTTCTTTGAATAATGAAGAAATGATTATTAAATTAATTAGTGATAAGGATGTACTCCCTTATAAAAAGACTCATAAATTCCTTCATATAGGATTAGTGCAAATTGCATTTAAACCACTTACTTTAGAAGGTTTACCTGAAAGCTTTATAGCAGCCTTAAGAGACGGTAGAAATTTAAATTGGAAACAATCTTTAATGGGAATTATACAATCCAGTTTGGCACATGGTCCAATTTATTTTGATGTTTATCCAATTTTACCATTATCTTTATCTGATGTTCATATTCTTGATGCTTTAACTTTGAATATTAAGACTCATGGTTATAATTATATGTCAAGATCTGAAGTTATATGTGTTTGTTATAGAATTTATTATAAACCTTTATATACTTTAAATCCTCAATGTAAAAAGGTTGATAAACCTTTAAATGAAACAATCTTAAGTGAAACTAATTTTGGTAAATCTAATATTATAACAAGAAGATCTATTAAATGGGAAGAAATAACTTTTCCAGAAAATTGGATAATTGAAAGAGCTATGCCTCCACAACAACAAATACAATCAAATCTCATAGATGTCATCCAAACTCCCGAAGGAACTATAAGTTTACAATTTGAAAATTCAAATAGATTTAGGTTGTGTTTGGATTGAAGGATTTGAAAGCCATGGATTTCAAATCCATCAACAAATTCATTGAGTTTGTTTGGATGATTTCAAGTTGTAATGAATTTCAAATCCCTTGTTGCTCATTTTGAGCTATTTTTTTAATGACTATGGTGGATTTCAAATGACACCAAATAATGACACCAATTTGGAGTCATTTGAAATTCTTCCTCCAAATCCACTCCCCAAATCCAAATCCCTCCATCCAAACACACCCTTATAGAATTGTCATCTAGACTGTCTAGATCCAAATCACAATCTCTACACTCATATATTTCTCCTATTGATTATACTGTTGAAACCCCTTCTAGGGCTTCTACTTCTCAAATTAAAGAAGATAAAGAAGAAACTGAAGAATCTTTAAGCAATGCTAGAATTGATGAATTATATATTACTAAAGACAATATTGTAAAAGGATATAATAATAAGCAGGCCAATCTAAAGCATGCAGAGACAATGTCTGAAATGAGAATGTCACCTTTTTAATGGATTTTAATCATAAAATTGATTTTAGTCCTGGTTCTAATGCCAGGAAACAGATTTAAAAAAATTTAATTTACCTAGATGGGAACTTTTTAGAAATTGGTTTTTTGAAAACTTTAACCAGAATGAACAAAATTATATACAGGAGCACTTTTATAAAACCTGTTCTGAAAAGAATTCTTTAATTCCCTTTGTTCCATGGTTTTTGACTACATATGTAGAACAATATATAGCTGTTTTAGAAAGAAATTATAAACTCTTAAATGGTCAAATTCAGAAAGATATATATCCACCTAGTCAACCTTTCCAAGATTTTAAGCATAAACTTAGCTGCTTTACAATCTGTTTTTATTGTAAAATGTTGATTATATAAATCATCTTGAAATTTTAATATACATTTAACTATGGCAAGAACTTCTTTAGCTATTGTAGCATAATTCTTTTGACTATTATTCCATTTGCCAGAATGAAATCTAATAAGATGTTCTTGTTTTGTTGTCGGATTAATTTGTTTTAAAATTTCACCATAACCAATTTCAGAGGCATTAGTTTCTACAATTTTTTCCCAATTTGGGTTAGCTGGCATTAAACATGGTAAAGTTCTACTGTTCATGATATTTATCCAATTATTTTTCAATCATCAATTAATCATTTAAACAACTTTTTCAGACAAAAGCTTACATAATTTGACTGTTACAGTGATTTTGTTACCTCTGAAAATAAAATCAAACACATTTTCACCATAAAAACCCTAAAATGTTACTTTAAAATAGCTAATCCAAACACATTCTCGCTAAAAATGATTAAAATACTAATTCTTCAAAACAAAACCAAACACATTTTCATTAAAATACACAACTCCCAATAAAGCGTTTCACCAAAATTTTCAACAAAAACAACCCTCAAAATAAAAGCAAACACAGCCATAATATTTCCCTATTTTAAGTAACAAGAACTTGTATTTTGTCAAAATAATTATTCTCATTAGTTAGTATTAACAATAAATTAAAAGTCTATAAGTTATTCGATATTGCTGGTAAAAGAATTTGTAATTGTCATTATTGAAGTGGCGTCCATATTAACAACAAAAAACATCTAACTCAATGATCATATATTTGCATTGTCAATTCATTATTACTGTATAAGTTTAACTTGTTATGAAGAACGACAATTTTGAAATATGTTTTGCCCCTATTAACTGTTTAAGAATATTATTGTGGCAAAATAAAATTTTGTCACTTAATACATCATCACTGGTAACAAATGTAACATCTTCTTTTAATATTTCATCACTAACATTGTTTTAATTAAATATTTTCGTGGCAAAACAAAATTTTGTCACTCGATACATCATCACGGGTAAACAAATGTGACATCTTCTTTTAATATTTCATCACTAGCATTGTTTTAATTTGTACTAGTACTGTTGGAGAAGCTACAAACTAATAGACACTTAGAAATCAATCA